>RJVU01048457.1:1258568-1302896 GCA_003731715.1 Anabarilius grahami | reverse complement strand
TAGAACAGCGGTTTGAGACAAATGAATGACATTTGAGGTGTAAAATAAATGATTCTACTGACATTATATTTTAGAGATAACTAAGGCTTACAAAATTAATCTTTAATTTCCGCTTCAAAGTCAACTGGTTGGGTGTTAATAGCCTACTGTCTTCAAGTATAGCTGTGTGAGTTGATCTAGATCTAAAATATCTTGTTTGAAATGTTCTCAATGTAGCAACTGCATATCTAGAAAAGGCATCCACATCTTTACATCTCCACTGCACACAAACACATTTTGACCATCTAAAACAATGGCAGACAAAGTGTCTCTTAATTGCTATCTGATCTGAGTTAAACCTGCGCTTCTCTTTATCAGATACAAACTACCACATTCAAGTGCCTTGTGAGGGTCACATGCAGGAGAACTGGATTTCTGAGTTCTGTCATTGGCACCGGCTTTGTCATAGGCAACCACTGACACACACACACACACACACACACAAACATGCAAGAATACACTTTCAAATATGCAGACATGCAGTCAGGCACACAGCTAAAAGGAGCAATTGTGGATCGTCTTACTTTCATTTACTGGGCCTTAGGGTTTATAACATTAGCTGCTGTGGAGTGAGACGTACATGGAGGATATACATGCCAGAATGTTTTCGTTCTTTAAACAGATCTTGTCTGCTAAGAAGAAAAACAGATTCGGTAAGATAAATCTGATACTGTTCTGTTGAAGCAGATGCCTGGTTTGCGTGTGTTAGAACTCATGATCGGTGTTGTGAGAGTGTGTGAACATCAGATCTCATAGAGATGTGTTCTCTGTTGTTTACTTGAGTGCACAAATGCATGTACAAGTACTAGTGTATGGCACTTTCCACAAAAAAGGGTACAAAATATGGCTTGACACTCAAAATAATAATACAAAAATCATTAAATAGTCAGTAGGAGGCACTTAAACTTCAGAAAAAGCTGATCATCAACCTTACAAGGTCAAACTAATATTATACAAGCACTTGTGTGTTTTCATGCTTATTCACTTTATGTGAGATTTGCAATTTTTCCACCCTGATTTTTTTTATTTATTATTTCATATTTTACTATCAAATCTGGATGGATGGATGGTTTGGGGTTTATTTATATGTTCTGTTAATTAAAGAAAATCATTTTTTAATAGCATAGGTTCCAGGGTTGAATGCTTGAGCTTGACAAAGGACGTCAACACAACAATATTTGTAAAAAAAATAAGTAAAAAAAAAATTAAAAAATGGAATGGAATGGAATGAATTAAATTTGAAGGGAATGGAATTTACTTGCTTTCTGGTCATGCTGTAAAAAAGGGTCCAAATGAGGTTACTTATATTCTTATGAAAAATCAGTATTATATTCTTAGACAATATAATTATATAAAAATCAAGGTAGGGAGCAAAATATGGGACAATTTTGACTAAATATTACAGTTTTGTTAATTAACATTAATCAACAGTTCAACAAATTGTGTCAAAATTATATTTTTGATGTCCTCCTCTGACATGTCAATGGCAAATATTAAAAAGAACAGACATTTAATGTTTAAAACAATCCACTTTTCATGGCAGGTTAATTTAATAGGATTTGCGCCTCTAATTCTTTTTAGTCATGGATCATTAAAGTGTACCATTTATGGGATGTGCCATTTACTTACATCTCACACAACTGCAGGCAAGAGCTTTGTCATGCTCATGTTGAAACACTGCATTCGCTCCAGCAGTCACTTCTGTTTTGGAGAAAGATGTTGGTTTTGTGGGTCTGTTGATGCAGTGCTGCCAGACAGAGATAATATACTCAGGGCAACAGTTGAGAAATATGTTGTGGCTCTCGTGGAAAAAGGCAGGTGAACAGAGCCAGAACAGGGACAAGCTTCCAAAAACTGCTAATTCAAGGAATATTTTGCAACCACCCAGTTATAACATATTACACATAATAATTAATAACTCACAGCCAGGAGTTTAGCATAACACATTATCACATAATTAAAGTGTTTAGTGTTAAATCAATGTTTAGCACAAAAGATGTGAGACCTAATACACAGCTTGGATTGCAAGTATACAAGAAACTACTTTTCTGTTTCTCCAAAGCTTCACATATTGTAATTGGCGATTAACATGGATATGAAAAATAGCAGCAACATACTGTATTTAGATCTTGTTATTCCACTATTTTGGATTGAGGAGTGGAACAGAAGTGGCTGAAAACCTCCCAAAAACAGTTTAGTGACTCTAGCGTTGTTGTATTTCACTCCTCCAGGAAGGGGAGCCTACTCCTGAAACAATAGCCGGGGTCTAAACAAGTATTATGTAATGTTCCGTGACCTCCAGCCACATGGACATTCTCAGGTTGGGACCTGTCTTAAGATTGTCCCCAACATGACCTGTGAGTGGAGAGGACATACAGTATTGTCCACGTTGTGATGATGCCTATTGAAGTGAATGACACTCATTCCTCAAAAAGATAATATGTTTTGTATTAATACATATCTTTAGTATTGGACACCTGGTTTAGTGTAACTGATATTCCAATCCTTGTGAGCTGGTCACCTATATGCAGCATTGAATGCTCCAAATAGTAGGTAGCAAAATATGCTGCCTTTTAAGAAAAATCCAGCCCTGTTTTGGCTCAAATCTAAGACAGCACTGCATATAATCTGACAGCGAGTTGACACATACAAACCTGTCTCCCCTCACTCGTTTCATTTGTTCCAGATGAATATTGTTAGTGTTACAGGGCTTGAATTTTGGCATGGGATTGTACGTATTGCGCATAATTTTACTCAATCCTGCAGATTTTGTGCTCACATTCAAAGTGTGCGCGCATTAAGCCGCCTCACAGTACGAAATTGAGTTTATTTTTCACTGCTTATTGCACTTGAACAGTCAAATACACACAAAATAATGTCAAAATGGCTGTCTTTGTGAGTATTCATGTAAACACAGTCAGTTATGCTTTAAGTGAACGTAAACAGAAAGAAAAAAACATGTGTAACTGTATAATGGATCGGTGCGTCAGGCCTTAAAGTGACAGCAGCCTAATATACCTGCTGCCAAATTATGAGATAATGTAAAAATTTATTTTTACATAAGGAACGTTATTTGGGATGCATGTGTTATGGAGCTCCTGCACATTAAGCATGTTTTAAATCAGCCACTTTTTTATTTTCAGTTAGGATGCATTTGCTAGACAGTGAGAGGCAGCACTAGATTTTGGAACTGAGCTAGAGTTTCTATCTTTGGAACAACTTACAATAAACAGTAAGCAAACACAATACTTTTCATCAGAGTTCACAATATCCATCCACTGGGTTTTGTGGGAGTCATGAGATCTCACAAATCATAAGCACGAGATGGGAAATAACATGATGTAACAGTAACAAGAGAGCAGATTGAATCAAACAGCACTGACTTCCTTACTTTCTTTACTTTTGTCTCCTCAGAGGCTCCAGCAGTCATGAGCTCGGCAGACACACTCTTCCGGTCGTCTCTGGGCTCGTCCCTTGAACAGGTACAGAATAAAGGTTACTTCCTTAATAGTGTCTATGTGGAGTCAGAGTATCTTTATAAAACATGAACTCAACTATTAATTGCTTTTTTTTTCTTAGCATTGGGATAATTCATGGTTATCTCATGCACCAACTCTAAATCAAACACAGCAACCCCATTTTGAAACATTGTAAACATTCAAAACTCATTTTGAAAAAGGGGGAAATTTGTCCTATTCAAATTTCAGAAGGATTTTAATCCAAGCCAGTGCAACAATTTCCCTTTAATTTACTCTTTCACTGCAACCTTGGCACCTGCATCAGTAAGTAAGGTGGGTTATGGACACGCCCCCTGATCCTCAACCCCTCAAGGTTTATCATGCAGCTGGAACACACAGATAAGAGAGCTGAAGGAGAGACGGAGTGTGTTATTGAGTCAAACGCATGAGCTAAACATATTTTGCCTGCTCTAGCGTTGCTTGATGCAGGCCTGTAATGCAAAGTTCTTCATATCTGGATGCAGATGAAATAATCCTTCAGTTGACTATAAAACTAACAGTCTAAGATACTGTTTTTTGTTCTACTTCATAACCTTTTCTGTCTCTTAAAATGTTTATTGCTAGAATGTCCAAACATTTTATTATGCTTAACAGATCTTTCGTTCATGCACATTCAAATGTTTAGAAAGCCTACTTCACAAAACTGTATATCTTGTATATTAATCTACCCGCTCAGAAAGCTGTCACTGCATTTGTACCTTATTTACCCCTTAAAGATGTAAGTATACCCCCCTACCCCCACCCCTATTAGGGGAGAGGAAGGTTAGTTGTCACACTTCAGTTGTCATACTTCAGACTGACTCAGAACCGTAATGGGATACAGTCCTTGTGACAACTTGCCCCAGTAAAGAAAAGAAAATTGATAACGTGAAAGACTAGTAAAGGACTATCCCCGTTCACATGGATCCGCGAAAATGACTAAAAACACTGTATTACGCATGCCAGAGTAGCAAGTAGTTGGCGATGTCACTTTGTAAAGAAAGATTACGCGCCTGCGCACTCCTGCCAAACGCCTATCCACCTTTATTTTTATAGTTTACTGCACTTTGATATTCTTCTCATTATTTCCCTATAGCGGCTAATAAATCGGAAGTCTCACAGATTCACAGAAATACCTTAATTATGCGTTGACAAATAAGGTGGATAGACTAAACACGTAATACGCATGTGCATGCCGTCACCGTTTTCACAGATTCACATTTTTGCAGTTTACATGGAGATGACAATGGTATCGTTTTCAAAAACTTGTACTTTGGGTACGTTTACACGACAACGATATGGTTAAAATGGAGAAGTTTTTCCTTTGAATTTTCCACGTACAGATGACACCATTGTCAAAACGATCCCCATTAATACAAATCCGTGAAAATGACTAAAAACGCTGTATTCTGCTGGCAGGCCATTAGATGGCGATGAAACACTGACTGAACATGTAATCAAAGACTATAGAATAACACAAGACGTGTCACTCGTATTGTTTTGAATGGGAGAAAGTGCAACGCGCAGCGCAATATGACGAAATAAGTCCCGCCTTCTAAATAAGAGCCAATCGCCGATTGGTAAAGTCATCGCGTCACTGCAGCGGCCGTTAGAAGCTCCGGTTCCTATAGAAACAGTCAGACTCGTGCCTCCGAAATGAGGCACAAGAGACGCGCATTTAGGACTGCGCATGCGCGTTAGCGTGATCCAGTCTGAATAATACAGTTTTTTGTCATGATTTCAGCATTTAGAAACAAAATTTATGAGACAGTTGTTGTCAGATTTCATTGGTGATTTAAAATATAAAATTTAATCTAAATCTTGGCAAACAGCTTTGGAGAATTTGATGTTTACCCTTTCAAAGAGAGAGGAGCTGCACTTGAATGTCCGAGAGGCGTTTCAAAGATGGCCGCCGAGTGAAATGACTTGTCTTAAAGGGAATTTGATGTAATGCGCATGTGCACGACGTCATCGTTTTCACAGATTAGCGTTTTTGTTGTTTACATGGAGACCGTTTTCAAAAACTTGCACTTTAAACCCCGTTTTCAAAAGTTTGTTTTTTTCAGGCAACCAAAACGCTGTTGTCGTGTAAATGAACGCCAAAACGCATAAAAAGTTTGTCGTTTTTGGTTGAAAACGGTGTCATGTAAACAGCCCCAAAGTTTATGCAGCGGGCCACTGGTGTCCCCCATCAAAGTAGCCTACATCCAACACAGGACTTTGCAAGGGGTAAACAACACAATAAAGAAAGCTCTATAAAATCAACACAATAAATAAGCTACTTGTAGTTGTTTAGTACCCGATTACTCAGATTTTAACTAGTTAAACTAAGTGTGCCCACATTTCCCACGAAGTGAATGTCATTAGGAAGTTTTACCACGATTACTTCACACAAAGAATAAACAACAAGCGAAAACAAAAGGCTATATATACTACAGAAACATTCGTTAGATCAATTTTGATGTAAACAAACACCTGCGGACAATCAATGCTGATGCTGGTTAGTAGTGTAGTAAGAGGCGCGCCCCCTAACAGGGGCGGGAGCGCGGGGTGGCGCCTCTGCTGGATTGTCGAGAACGCGCAGGCACGTCTGACAGCGAACAGCAGCAGGTTTTAATGGCATTTGGAGTCTGGAGATCACACGCATGTAGGAATGCAGCGTGCAGGTCGGGTTGTCTTTAAGCAGGGATTGTCAAATCCTTATTGGAGATGTAGTTTTCGCCATGTGTTGCTGCAACAGATGATCCATAAGTAAAATAATTTTTGATACATCGGACTTGACTGAAACATGCATCTCTTTCGGAGTTATTATTACCAAGTCTTTCCCGATCGCTGTTCCAATGAAAAAACACCTCAGATCCGGGGAATCAGCTGGGTAAGTGGGCATATAATAAATAATAATAATAATAAAACATGTAGAATTGTTGAGAGAGAGAGAGAGAGAGAGAGAGCGCATATGAAAACTTATATTATCTGGATATTCCACGAAATAGGTGCTTGTTTGGAAAGGTGTTTTTTTTTTAAAGATTTGAAACATTCTATCAAATAATATTTTAAATGTTAATAAAGTACATTGCGTGTTAACATGTTGCTTTAAAACCTTTCAAATTTGCTTTAAAATGCCAAAAGTCATTTTCAAGGAGAAAGAACTTGGAAACAATTTTTGTTTACTTGTCTAAAAAATGTCTATAATACATTAGTAAATGTTGGTGTCTGCTTTTCATCCACACATATATTCACAAAAGGCACCCTTTTCTTGAAATAACCCAAACAATATTTCCATTTTTGAATATGTGAATGTGCAATTTTCTCAGAGCATAATATTGACTCTGTATAGCTAATAAAGTTTGTTTGTGTGTCAGGATGTATGTGAAGTGATGATGGCATTGAAACCAATGCCAAATGATGTAAATCCAGAGGCTAAGACGGACATTGAACATGACCCCAAACAGCCAGGGGGAGCAGAGCTTTGCATTGTTGTTGTATATGTTTTTATGTTTACATGTTGTTAAAGGGTTAATCAAGGATGAGTTATTTATAGCGTATTGTTCATTGTCCATCTTAAGGTTTGTTCCCTTACAGTTTGGAAAAGAATGTGCACAGGAAGACCCACACCACCTTAGTGAACTTTAGTGAACTACAGAGTAAATCTCCTATAATAAGCATTTGTTCCCAAAATGAAGGATCTAAATTCAAAAAGAAACTGATCTCTTTTAGATTACATTCATTTCTGGTTTTGATCACTTGACTTATGTCAATATCAAAAAGAAAATACTCAAACATGAGATGAGGAAACACTGTGTAAACCTTACTGGTGATTTCCCATCTCCATATTACATTAAACATTAGTTAACTTGGACGTACACTTTCATACTTATCCAGTGTCTTCAAATACATGTTAAACAGATGCTCCAATTAGGAAACTGTTCCTGCACTGATGATTGTCAGTTCTCTTTTATATGTCCAGACCCACATGTCCCTCTCCTACATTCCAGCAATAAGGGTCGTGACTCAGGATGAATACCTCACGTTGCTCAAGGACCCCCTGAGAAAGAGATAAAGAGGCTCGTTTAAAGAGATATTTATGTCAATGTGCCACAGTCTGCACTCCATCAGGATTGGAATGTTTTTTTTTCCCCACCTGAAATTGTGTATATTTTGTCAAGAAGTTCAACAAAAAACCACCAAACCTCAGCCTGAAACATCTAAGAGCATCCTGCATTAGTCATACTATAATATATTTGTGTCCACCACATAAGTGGGATTCTAAGATAAATGGCAAATCGTATTTAATTCATTTATGATTTGTTTTTAAGGCCATGAAGCTTGAGATGCAGTAATTTAGAACTAAATCTTATAAGACTTCGAATAATGTAAAGCTAATTAAATGTATGTTTCACAGCATTGATAATATCTATCTGGAATTATTGGTAATTTGTAGACTCAAAGTCAAGAAATTAAGGCACCTGTCAATTGCATTTCACGATCAGGTGATCTCAGATACTTCCCAGCACCTTCATTAGACTTAGAGTCAATATCCCTGTGTAATTTCCCTTTTGTACTGAAGCATGTGATCCAGTCGGCTGCAGTTTCACTCTACACAGTTTACTCAGTCAACAGAGCCACAGGGTGGAGAGATCTCCACGCTGGCCAACCTTATACAAAGGTAAATCAAGCATGAGGATGCAGTGAACCTAACCACCTGAGAATCATCCAACCATTTTTACTGTCCATTGCTGCAGATAAAGGGAAACCAAGCTGAGAAAAAAAGCTGATTTGTTTGGAAAACAAAGATCTTTTTGAGAAATGATACATACATTTTGGCACTGTTGACTCAAACTGATGCGTTTTCTGTGGGCGTCTGCTGCATTAACTCCCTGGGTGTAGTGTAGTGCTTATAGGAATAGTAAAAATTCATCATTTATTCACCCGCGTGTTGTTCCAAACCCGTACGACTGACTTTCTTCTGTGGAACACAAAAAGAGACATTTAGCTCAAACTTGTCTCATCTAGCGGAATGCTATATTTGTTTTGAATGACATCAGAGTGACTAAATTATGATAGAACTATGCTGAAAGGAGCAAGAAAGGAGAAAACCTTATCATAATAACCATGAGCCATTTGCAAGGGGCTGTTCAAGCAGGAGAAATACAAAAGATTAGTTTTCACAAAACCTATAAAGATGCATTATCAGGACAAGCCCATAAATAGCAGGATATGCTTCTTAATGCTTCACAGAATTAGTCAGCTGATGCTGAGTAACACCTGCCATGGGAACAGAGGCTGACAATGCCTCATAAACCTGAGTTATGGACTCTCTGCCATATGGGCAGAAGGGAATCAGGTGGAATTTGGGCAGTTCAAGACTGTGAAGATTTTCTCTTTGTCTGAAGGTTAGAAACTATGCAAGCAGCATCTCAACTGGTAGCTCAAGTCCTTAGTGGATCAAGTCAGTTCACCTGGTCATCATGGTAACAACCCCCTAGCCATTTTCTAGTCACGAAAGTACAGCTCGCGTCTGTTTGAATAAGACTGAAAACATCCAAGCTCGCATTTCAAATCACAGATAAAATCTGACAACAATGGTACCATAAATTCTCCCATAAACCAGGCTAAAAATGGGTCAGTTTGAATGATTCGTTTTTTAATGTAATTGCATTGGTCATAAATGGGTATGATTTGGTTCTTTCCAACACTCAAAAAAATTAACTTTCGCTGTTGTTTGTTTCACTCAAACCACCCTTGTTCACATTACTTAAAAAACTCTAACATGAACGTAATTTAACAGCGTTGTTTCTGCTAAAAATTTGTATTGTTGTCAGCTTTACTTAGTAAGTGTTTGTTCAGTCAACTTAACATTGCTGAGTGAAACGCACAAATTAATGTTGACATAACTAACTGGGCAGTGGATCCATAGTTCCCAGCATGCTTTGCAAGGGACTGCATTAGAAGAGTAAATTTAGGGAGTGTTATTTTATGTGTTTTTCAGTAAAAGGAAAGATATTGTTAGTTTATGTTGTTAGTGTTTAATGTTCAGTTATGTTGGATATTTAGAGTAGTTTCTGTAATGTTTTTGAATTTGGCTGTGAGCACTCATAGACACATGTTTAGGATGGAACTCCTACTCTCAATTCAATTGAGTTTGTTCAATTAGTTATTTATTGAGTGCATTTTGTTGAGAAAATAGTTCATTTAATAAGGTAAATTAAGTCAATAAATGAGTTCACCTTACATAATAAACATTACATTAATAAGTAAACTGCACATATAAATATTATGTAACAGTGACATTCAAATTTGTATTTACTCGAAGAAATTTTGTCAGCTTTACTTGAATTTCTTTTGTTCATACAACTAAATTGTTATTTGTAACTTGACACTTATTTTTTAAGTAAATCCAACAATTCATTTTTTTTGAGTGAAATGTATCAAGGTTTTAGGTATTAACCAGAGTTAAATTGCATACAAAGATTTTTCCATACAATACTAAACATATGCAATATTGAGTTATCAGCAGACTTTTTTTTTTTTTGCATTTCTACACTAATTTTGGGGGGACAGTATGCAGAATGGATTTAAACATGCTAAATTGTTAAACAGAGCTGAGAATACTGCACTCTGGTTGATAGCTGATAGCAAAATCAAATTGTTTGGCTAAAATAAATAATAAACTTACATGGAAAGAGCATGAGGTGTTTATGGCATTGTGAGTGACATTCCATGTGGTCCTGGTTATCCACCTGTACAATGAAATATGATATGATGCATTAAAATCTTATACAGAGGTCACCCTATAGGTCAGACCATTTCAGAATCAATAAATAAAATGCATTTGGGCATCTAAATCACTAGTGGTTAACAGCTTACCAATAAATATTTAAACGCAGTTCATCCATTATTCTCTCTTCAGTTTCATCGATGCTCTGATTTTCATCTTGTCGAGGAGAGAGAAGCTTTTCTCGTCTCTTAATTGCGGACAGAGATCAGAGCTGCTGGCGATTGTTGTTAGTTAATGGCTGGACAGAGAACCAAAACCTTGAGTGCCTCTTGAGCAGGAATCCCATCAGATATGCATGATTACAACCTGTTCATTCTCAAGTATGTGGTCCAGTTCAGCTGCTTGAAATCACTCGAATGCTTCCTCTTTTTATATTGTCATTTCAATGACTTGTATGTTCAACGACATAATGGGCATTAAAGAAATAGTTCTCGCAAAAATGAAAATTGTCATTATTAGTCTTGTATAGCCACATTGTGTCATATATATAATAGATATGACCATTATTTATATATAAATAATATAATGCCCATATCTACCCCACTGTCTAATGTTTTGCATTTTGCTCAGCACAGTTAAAGGCTAAACCTCTGTCTCTCCTCCACCACACAAGCTTATAGAGCCAAAAATTCCTCTTGAATTCCTGTGTGAATTTTAATTACATTATTGCTGTTAATTAGTCTTGCTGAGAGGGAGGCAGGTGGCAAAGATCATGTGCAGTGCTAGTGTCAAATGCCACACATGGCGGCATTAGTATGGCATTTCTTCTGACATTCTTTAGCCCTCTGTGCCTTTGTTGTATTGTGTTTTAATACTTTTGGTGCTGTACATGGACAGAATGGCATTTTGCCAGTGACAGATTGATTGAATAATCTCTATAATACTTTGAAACTAGATTTTTACATGTCGTGACTGGTGCTTGCCTGATGTGCAAAATAGTCTGCTGTAGTCTGTAGTGTCAATTCTTATCATTACACTCATTCTCTCTCCATTTTTCTCCTCACAGACACCTCTGCCAGAAGCCGTCGATACACAAGACACCATCAAACAGGTATGAAGGTCTTTGAACAGTTGCCTGGATTTTGTTGACAAGCATTAAAGGGACAGCTCACGCAAAAATGAAATTTCTGTCATCATTTTGTTTACACGACACCGTTTTCAACTAAAAACTGAAAACTTTTTATCTGTTTTTGGGGCCTGAAAATGCAGACTTTTGAAAATGGGTTTTTATTGTCTTCATGTAAACTACAAAAGTGTGAATTTGTGAAAACGGTGACATCCTGCATCTTTATTACATGTCTATAGGCGCATAGTTTTTCTTTACAAAGTGACATCGCCAACTACTGGCCTGGTATGCATAATACAGCGTTTTCGCAGATCCATGTGAACAGGGATTGTTTTGACAACACTGTCGTCTGTACGCAAAAAAAAAAACGCAATGGAAAAACTTTTTCCGATTTTAGCACATTGTTGTCGTTTAAACGTACTCTTAGTCATCCTCATGTCATTCCAAACCATTTAACTTTCTTCTGTGGAATACAAAAGGAAAAATTTAACAAAATTTTCATGCATTTACATTGAATGGAGAATGAAACTTCAAAAAGTAGACACCATAAAAGTATCGTAAAAGCAGCCCATATAACTAATTCACTATAATCCAAGTCTTTTGAAGCCAAATGATAGCTTTATGAGGATTGGACCAACATTTAAGTTGCATTAGTCATATGGATCACTCTTAAAATTCTTTTAGACTTACACAGAAGAAAGAGCTTTTGAACGACGAGGCTAAATGATAACGGAATTTATATTTTGAGGTGATCTATCCCTTTAAATAAGCTCCACTATCCACTAGTATGTTCAAAGGAATGTGTGGCATTACATATCTCATTAACAGAAAGCATGCTTTTATCTTCACAACTCTGACCTCTGTGTGTTTATAATATCATGCTCACAGAGATTGTAGAGGGTGTACAATATTGTTAAGGACATAAAAGGGCTGATGAAATTCTAAATATGGCTCAAGACACAACATGCAAAATATATTACACATCTTGTGGAGCAAGTTTAGCTTCCCTCCTCACCCAGATGTCACAGAATTCCTCCAGAATGTGCAAAACAGATTCATTTGAAATGCATTTTGTTGTTGTTTTTGACAAACCACCATAATTACTCCTATCAAAAGGATCAAAAAACATGTCTGTTACACCATTTTGCAATTCACTTGAGTGTCATTTCAAGTGGACTGTAAATGGAATGCCTGTTTTTATCATTAATTTGCAATATTTTGTGCAATTATAATAACGGTTCATGTTTTCAAATTCAATTTGAAAGTAAAGTATAACTCCCTTGCAGCTATTTCATTACCCAAGACGGTTCTAGCACTGCAGTGTCACCTCTCTGCTCATATGATACATGTCCCTTCAGTATCATCATGTGACCCCCTGAGGGAAAAAGCCACTGTAAATATGTTGTTGTACTGGCTCTGCCTATCTTGAATACAGTAGATCTTCAAAATCTTAATAAACTAGGTCAGTAGCTCTATATCAACTTCATACAAGTCTTGTTTTTTCATAAGAGATATATAGAACCAAAAGAGAGTTGTTGACAATGAATGTGGATAGCAGCTCAGATAATTTTATCATTTGAAGAATTTGAATAGAAATGTTTGAGTTCAAATTAAATTCTTTGACTTTTGTTTGCGGACTTGGATATCTTAACAAATCTGAGCACATTTTGAGACATTTTTGAGATCTGAAACACAATCCATGAATCCATGTAAAGTCTATAGGTTAAACCCATTATTTACGCTACACCCAAACCCCACCATAGTTCATTCAGCCTTATCTACCATTCCTTAAAGCATTGTCAATGATAAGTAGAACTTCTTTGGAGGTACATCTGGAAAGCTTTTGTTTTTATTCAGCTTATCTTATGGGCAGCTGTCTAACTCATTTAAACCTCAAATGAGTCTGTTTTGTGACTTGAAAGCATACATGTAATTACCATAAACGCCTATTTCCTTTGCACAGACACCTTTCTGTTCTTCTCTTATGTGATTCTGCATTGAACACAAAAGGGGGGACAAGCGATAAACCTGAGAAAATACAGCTGAAATGCCGTTTGTTTTTCAGCAGATGATTTTAAGCAGACATCTGGGCTTGAATATTTGGGTATTGGTTGTGTCTGATGGAAGAAAAGGCAATATTGCCAAGGATTTGAATGTGGTTTATCAGGGCTCTGGAAGAACGTTTCATCTGTGGAATGCTTTCAGCTCCTGGAGTGTTTTTTTGTGGGCACAAGTGATTCCTGGAGTGTGCTTCTCTGAGCAGAAAGAGAACAAGGAAAGCTGTATTCATCTGAGCCCTCTTATCTTTTCTGTTATTAGTGGGGCTTTTTAAGGCAAGCATCACTATTATTATCATCCATACTTAGGGCATTAAGTGGGGTTTTATAAATAAGGGTTTATTGTAGATTAACATTAAATGAGGAGGACCTGAGACATTTCTGAAGACTAGAATGTAAGAGGGTGGGTTTCTTTTGACTTGGACCTGTAAGCAAACCCCCAGAACACCTTAGCAACCGGATAACAATCGGTGCGTCACAATCAGCTCTGAATCAGTATATCGCGTTAACAAATTCGGGCACTAGTAAGGACAGTAAGGACCCTGGCTCACTACACATTGAGATACTGGCGACATGACAACGTCCTCATTGTACAACATCACTATTGGTATTTATGAACAACAGCAGAGCTGTTATCTTTCTGACATTATTTTTTAATGTTATTTAAAGTACATTACGATAAATACTTTGCTTGTTACATATACGTGCAACATTTCAGCCGTAAATAAATGATAAATGTTAGCTAAATTATGTTCATTACCTGTCTAGCGATGTATGAAATATAATTAAATAATGGTTTGTATTTTAAAAAATATCTATTGCGTACCATTATGTGTTGGCTCACGTGATTTCGATGCTCCCTGGTTTTGATGGTGCATTGTGGGACTTCTTTTAGGGAGCAAAAGCTTCAGTGCACTAGAAAGATTTCATGATTAAGACAATTAAAAGTTAAAAAGGCTAACTCCTTGATCAGTGGCCTGACTACTGAACTAGAGAGCTGATTGAAATGCACCCAATGACTTTGCAGCCACCCTAGTGTAACCGGTCCTATTCGACCCACTCCGAGCGGGATTCGAACTGGCTTCTCCGGCATGGGAGGCGGGCGTGCTAACAAGGGCGTTAAAGACCGCAACCTCTAGCATCAGTTGCCAACGTGCCTCTTGAGGCCAGGGGAGTGAGGTTTACACGCACGACTCTTACTAGCTAACCTCTGTTACACTCACCCCCCTAAACCTTACTCCCATCCGGGTCACGGCACCAAATGTATCCGATCCTACTCAACCTGCTCCAAGCGGGATTCCAACTGGGGTCTCCGGCATGGGATGCGGGCACACTAACAAGGACACTAAAGACCACAGACTCTAGCGTCAGTCACCAACGCAACTCTTGAGGCCAGGGGAGTGAGGTTTACATGCACAGCTCTTACTAGCTGGCCTCCGTTACACTAGCATCATGGTGATTGGATTTGCATGAACAAGAACACAGCCTAAATAAGTCTGTTATTTTATAGTTTGTATTAATATTTTGAATTAGCTTTTAATTTTAGATTTTCAGTTTTAATTTTAGTTTCATTTTGCGTAATTCTGTTTTTGGTATAGTTATTCGTTTTTTTTAAGTATTACTAAATTTAGTTTTATTTGTTTTAGTTTTTATTTATTAATTTTAATCAACTTAAACTAAAAAAAAAAACATTTGAAATGTTGCCTTGGCAACTAACTAAAATAAGTTTTTCCATGTAATATTTTCATTTTATTTTATTTCAATTAACAAAATTGTTTTTTTGTAGTTTTAGTTTTAGTTAATGATAACATTCCTGATAAGTTCATAACCATAATGCATCCTGAATGGCCCCAGTGTTTCTGATATGATTTCTGCCCACCTCTATTGTGAGTGCGGTATGTATTGTACGGAATGGAGCCTTTCCCTCAGCTCACCAAGGTCACACCATCACGACTGCCTCCGCTATTAACGTCGCCCACAGATGGAAAACACAGCCTGTTTCCTCTCCACACAACAGAGGAGGACAGGTCTGCATTGCTGCTACTTCAAAAACCCAATACATGTGGGTGACTAACACTTGTATACAAAGGAAGCACAACCACATCCCCAACAAAACTTTATAGTTGAGGTATTGTGTTAGAAGCTTGCGAAGCTCAGTAGGGTGAGGCTCTGTTGTTTTGTTGAGCAGCTATTCATATTCATACAAACAGGGCTGAACAATAAGTATTCTTCAGTAGTTCAGGTGGTGTACAGTAGTTTTGGTGTACAGTATTTTTACAAGTCAGTCCACAAAAATTGAGTCTGAACTAGAGCTATTTGAGTCCTGGTTTGAAGACATTTCAGTAGGAAAGTTCACACTGTTTAGATACCTCTGTGGTGCAACTTTATAATCGCACATCTATATTGTACAGTAAGTACTATCATGTTGCCTTTCTACATTGTTTTTGGTGACTGTTTGTATAGCAATCTGACAATGCCACCCTTTCCCTCTGGACAAACCCTTACTCACGTGGAGATGTCACATAAGCGGTGTTCTGTGACCTGGCTGTTTGGTTGGAGCTTTTCTGGGATCCTTAGACACACCTGAAAGAATCAGAAAAGTATAAATTAAGACTCATTTGCACACTTTCAGGTTGTCAAACATGAGTGGAACCTGTCCAAAGTTAATGTGATGACTATATATACTACCTTTCAAAAGTTAGGGGTCAGTAAGATTTTTTTTTTTATTATTATTATTATTTTATTTATTTTCTTAAGAAATCAACTTTCATTCAGCATGGATACTTAAAATTGATCAAATGTGACAGTAAAGATTTTACACTGTTACAAATGTTTTTAAATGCTGTTCTTTTGAACTTTCTAGTCATCAAAGAATCATGAATCATGATTTCCAGACAAATATTAAGTGGCACAACTGTTTTCAACATTGATAATAATAATAAATGTTTCTTGAGCACCAGATCAACATATTAGAATGATTTCTGAAGGATCATGTGACACTGAAGACTGCAGTAATGATGCTAAAAATTCAGCTTTGATCACAGGAATAAATTACATTTCAAAATAAATTAAAATAGAATATAGTTATTTTAAATTTGAATTTTTGATTAAATAAATGCAGTCTTGCTGACCATGAGAGGCTTATACAGACCCCAAAATTCTGTCATTTTGAACGGTGTATCCACTAAAGTGACCTAAGAAATTAATTTTAAAGGCATTTACACAACAACATTATGTGAATTAGATAAAGTTGATATTTAGGAGAATGACTGAAGACTGGCAATGCTTTTTGTTGTCACAGGTATCCTATGATACATCTATTCCCAGGTGTTCAACAGAGTTGTCAAAGTCAGTGCTCCACAGTGAAGTAATTATTCCCCAGGAGACTAGAATGCTGGGAATAGGCTGTTAGCTACTGTTCCCATCTATACCCTCATCTCCAGGGACAAAATCATGAAGCAGAGATGACAGGGGAGAGATTTACATGCTCAGGGTCTGCAGACACAGTGTCTGGGCACACGCTGTGTAAAGTGAGCAAGATGGAGAGCTCTGCAGTGTGTACGTCTCGAAGGATACGGGATAGATGTAGGTTGACCACATGCACTGTGCTGCTTAGTTGGCTAAACTTGGATACTAATTACCAAATGAGTTACATTAACAGGCATTAAAGGGTTAGTTCACCCAAAAATGACCAAATACTAAAGACGTATTTAAAACAGTTCATGTGACTACAGTGGTTCAACCTTAATGTTATGAAGTGACGAGAATACTTTTTGTGTGCCAAAAAGCGCACAAAAACTTTTTGTGTGTCTTTAGTAGCTTTCTGGGCATTGAAAGTGTTAATTATCTTGCTGTCAATGGAGGCTTCACTGAGCCATCGGATTTCATCAAAAATATCTTAATTTGTGTTCCGAAGATGAACAAAGGTCTTACGGGTGTGGAACGACATGAGGGTGAGTAATTAATTACAGAATTTTCATTTTTGGGTGAACTAACCCTTTAAGAGAATAATAACTCTGAAATTGCCCCTGGATAATGTGGACTGGAGAACAAGCACATGTTGTCTACAGTACTGTCCTTGTGCACGGTTTAGTGAAGTGGCCTTGTGAGCAGAACTGTAGATGTGGCCTCCTTTTGGACTGAAAAGACGGGTCAGCCGATCCCTCACGGGTCAGAAGCCAATTACATCACCGTGACTGACCGACCAGGCCAGGGGCCTCCAAGAAAGGGGCGCACGTCACCGCCCTCAGCAACAACCACAACAAATAAAGTGTGAGAAATGAAGGCGATTTAAGTTCAAGACCTCATCCTGGGACAAACTGTTCTGCAGAGGATACAGAACAAACAAATAAAGGTTCAAACTTTCCAGAAAATCACAAGACTAAGGAATGATAGGGTGGAGCAGAAGTATGTGTCCCAAATCACATACGATCCATCCTATTATCTTGGGATGGATCGTATTTGGATTGGGGCAGTCGTGGCCTAATGGATAGAGAGTCGGACTTGTAACCCAAAGGTCATGGGTTCGAGTCTCAGGTCCGGCAGGGATTGTCGGTGAGGGGAGTGAATGTCCAGCGCTCTCCCCACCCTCAATACCACGACTGAGGTGAGACCCTTGAGCAAGGCACCGTACCCCCAACTGCTCCCCGGGCGCCGCAGCAATGGCTGCCCACTGCTCCGGGTGTGTGTTCACGGTGTGTGTGATCACGGTGTGTGTGTTCACTGCTGTGTGTGTGCACTTGGATGGGTTAAATGCAGAGCACAAATTCCGAGTATGGGTCACCATACTTGGCCACATGTCACTTCACTTTTTTTTAAATAGTATGCAAGATTGCAATAAGTGTTCTAAAAGGATATTGTAAAGGTGCTTGTATATTTCTAGTTGGTTTTTGGGCTAATATTGCCCACAATGAGTTTGTGACTGTTGTCTTTTGACTTTTCAGTTGTAGAAAAATGGTTAGAAAAGCAATTTTGAGTGCCACAGTGTATGATTTGTTATAAAGATTCATCCAGATCTAGTAATTATAAATCATAAGGTAATGAATTTAGCTAGATGTTAAGACATTATGCTAGTATGTTTCACTACTTGATACTGTACCTCACACTAAAAAAACATTACCGTTCGAAAGGTTGGGGTCAATTTGATTTTTTAAATAAATTAATAGTTTTATTCAGCAAGGATGTATTAAATTGATCAAAAGTGTCAGTAAAGACATTTACAGTGTTACAAAATATTGCTGTTTAAATTATATGCTGTAAAATCTAAAAAATCCTGAAAAAATGTATCATGGTTTCCCCAAAAATATTAAGCAGCACAACTGTTTTCAACATTGATAATAATAATAAATGTTTCTTAAGGACCAAATCAGCATATTAGAATTATTTCTGAAGGATCATGTGACACTAAAGACTAGAGTAATAATGCTACAAATTCAGCTTTGTCATCACAGGAATGAATGACATTTAATATAAAAAACATTTATTTTAAAATTGTAGAAATACTTAACAACACTACTGTTTTTACTGTATTTTTTTTTTTTTAAATCTTAAAGTTACACTTTAAGGTGATGTAGTTACATTGTACTTACTCAAATAATAGAGGTATGTTTAGGGTTAGTTACTTGTAATTATGTATAATTTTACTGTTATTACTAGAGTAAGTACATGTAGTAATGTGTAACTACACCACCTTAAAATAAAGTTAACAAAAAAAAAAAAAATGTTTTAATAGTAGTGTATGTACTTTTGATTTGGACCAATAAGCAACCACCTAAACCTAACAGGCTAAATACCACACAGAACACCTTAGCAATCACATAGCAATGCCCTAGCAACCGCTTACAGTCACACAACACCTTAGCATCATGACATCAAGTTTTGTGGCCACCACCACTCTCATTTTCTTCAGTAAATGCACAAACAGTTATCAGATTTACTTTGGTTGCTATGCTGTTTTGGCCTCATGCAACAGCTTGAGGCGTTTCGCTTTGAACTTGGAGCTTTTGATGTTCTGAAGCATAAATGTAAAAATTAGGTGTATTTTGGTGTGTGTGATCTCTACTAAAACCACTTCAATCACTCAAGCTTCCTTTCGTTGGTGCAAACCAGCTTGAAACTTGATGCCTTTTTAGCAGGAAAATCTTCAATATCTCACTTCTAATCCAAAGCTTGCCATCCCTACTCGTTTGTCTACACTTTAACAGTTTTTTCAGAGTGTCAATGCGCCGAACCAGTTTTATCACCATGTGATCAGTGAGTTGGTCTTGGCAGGCGTGCAGAAAAAAAACGAAGGCTGCGTAGCAACAACGGTGGCATGCTTCAGTAGTTCAATAAACTGTGGCCTCGATCAATGAGGTTGAGTTCTTACACTCCAGTTTTCTCAGTCTGTTTGGGAGTTGGAGCGGGATGCGCCATCTGCGGGGGGTCCAGCAGAGCTAAGGGTGGGAAAGGAGGAGATGTGGAATGAAAACAGAAGTCCTGAAAGGGAGGGATGGATGAAAACAGAGCAAGTTGTTAGAAGGAAAACAGACGAGCAGAGAAACAGCTTTCATACGGGGGAGGAGTGTGAACAGTAGCGATCTTTGGTTGGGTAAATTCAACTCAGCGGAGGAGGTGTTGGAAAAAATGTGCCACACACCTGTGTTTCTATACAGCTCAAATAATTGTAACAGAAATTCTCTGTATGAATGTAAACACAAGATAAGAGTAAACTTTTCCAGTCTTCCTTTGGAAATAAGCAAACTCTCATCCAATTTAAAGACAACATGAAACCGCAATTTCAATGCGTTTAACTTACACAATGTGGCATAAATTATGAATATTCAGTGGGAAATAATTAGGGTGGGACATATTCTTTAGGATTTGATGTGATTGTTTGGTCGATTGGGTTGATATTACTGGTTAATAGGATCAAATAATATAATTATACGATAAATTATATAATTTCTGAAGACATTCAGAAAGTTATTAAGAAGGTAAATGGTGTCAATTTTAATTTCACATGTCTTAAATTAAATACTATTCAAAGCCATATTTGAAACATTTTTAAAACCTTTAGCAAGGGATGGTGCCTATTTAAATTTAATGTTAAATAGTATTCAAAGTCATTTAAAACATTAAAAAAGTAAAGATATAGCTTAGTGTCACCAAACAAAATTATAAAATAATGACTAAAAATGTTCATGACCTTTTTTTCTGTTTCTTTCTGTCAGTTTTTGTCCGACCGAATCTTGAAGGCTGCGCGGGTGGTTTACAGCACTCTGATGGAGCGTAATCCAGGCCTGATAAGAGACAGAAAACACCATCTTAAGACCTACAGGTGCATCTTTCACTTCATATATCATGTGCTTGTGCATAACATGTTATATTTCTGATTGTGACAGAAATGCATCTAATCATTCCAAGGAAGTGACTTAGCATCCTTTGGAGAAACAAATAAATCAACTTACATGATTCATCAACAAAGACATTCAGATAAATGTGTAACACTTTAAACTCACTACTCCATTCTCCGGTTTGTCCCACAGACAGTGCTGCAGTGGGAGGGAACTTGTGGAGTGGCTAATGAAACTCAATGATTGTTTCCAGTCAAGGAGTCAGGCAGTCGGAATGTGGCAAGTTTTGGTGGATGAGGGCATTCTGTGTCACGGTGAGTATTAACAACAACTTCATTAGATGTCTACACAAAAAAAACAAACTCTGGTACAGTGATGTATCAGATGGTAACTCTCAATATATTGACTAACTGACAACCAATGTCTCTGTCAAAATGTACAGTGAAACAGGAGTTAAACTTCCATGACAAAGACACACAGTTTTACCGCTTTATGGAGGCAGAGTTTGACCTGAACAACACAACTAACGAGAAAGACTCCAAAGATGATGAAGTCCAAGAGAGTTTATCGCTACTAGTCCAAATGGGTCCAGATGCTCTTCTGACTATGATACTGCGTAAATGGTAAGACATGAGAAATTGTGCTAAAACAGCTTGAAAAATAACATGCGTAAACACAGTTTATATAGTATTAGGTTAAGTGTGTGATTTTTGTACCACTGGCGTCATTATACAAATTTTTTTTTTGGAGTTTGCCGATTATGAATTCATTCAGGACTGAAAAGTATCATTAAAATTGTTCAGTTTAATTAACATCTGACTACCCAATATGCATTTAAGGTTACACTTTATTTCGATGGTCCACTTTAGACATTCTACTAACTATATGTAACCAAAGTCTCTTTCAAGGAAAGTCTGTTTACTCGGCGGCCATATTTGCAACGCCTCCAGGCAGCTATTTCGGGCATCCAAGACCAAGTTCTATCTATTTGAATGGGGGAATAGTGAAATCTCAAAAACCGCTTGGCGAACTCACAATTAAACAACACATTTCAATTCAGCAATGAAATCTGACATGAACTGTCCCATAAATGTTGTTTCTTATGCTCAAGTACTGTTAAAAAGGCTTATTTTTCAAGATAGACGAGCCAATGCGTATTTGCAGTCCTAAGCGCGAGCAAAGTCCCTTTCAAGGAAAGTCTGTTCACTCGGCGGCCATATTTGCAACGGCTCTGGGCAGCTACAGTATTTCGTGCATCCAAGTCCTATCTATTTGAGTGGGGGAATCCTGAAATCTAAAAAAAGTGCTTGGCAAACTCACAATTAAATAACATATTTCACATCAGCAACAAAATCTGACATGAACCATCCCATAAATGTTGTTTCTTATGCTCAAATAGCGTTAAAAAAGGCTAGACGAGCCATGCGCATGTGCAGTCCTAAGCGTGAGTCTCAGGTTTCTATGGGAACCGGAGCCTCTAACGGCAGCTGCAGTGACGCAATGACTTTATCAATCAGCGATTGGCTCTTTTACTTATATAGATATAGTAAACCGTCTTTCTATATCTATAGTCTTTGATGTAGCTTTGCAACTACATGTCCACTAACTCTCATTAGAGTATTAGTAGGTTAGGGATCGGTGTTAGGGTTCTGGTTAGTAGAAAAAAGTGGACATTTAGTTGCAAAGTTACTTATAGTTAGTTGAATGTCTAAAGTGGACCATCGAAATAAAGTGTTACCGCATTTAATGTATCACCATTAGCTTAGCAACATGCTAATGTCAGACTCCTTTAAAAATCAATAGCAAATTAGGTTTCCCATGCCAAATTTGTGACAGTTATAGTTGTTTCTACATATTAAGCTGGGATAGGAGAATTTTAGTAGACAGACTTCACGTTTAATCTCTATTATAAACAGCATAAGATTTCTGTGTGTGTAATAATCTGTGTCCATGTCTTTAGCCCAAACCAGAGAACTCCAGATGATCTGGAAGTTATTTACGAAGAACTTCTGCACGTCAAAGCTGTGGCCCACTTGTCTACATCTGTGAGTCAACATCCTCTGACACCCGTCATGTTTGTTTGTGCCACAAATCTTGATTCATCCCTCATTTCTTTTATCCTGCACTCTTTCCCGTAGGTTCGGAAGGAGCTGGCTGCAGTGCTGGTTTTTGAAAGCCATGCCAAGGCGGGAACAGTCTGTGAGTGTGAAAGCAATGATGACATTTCATTAGTGGTGGGCGGGATGAAGGAACGCTGCTAATATTGAATTAGCGCATAGCCAGAGTAAAAAATGAGCAGCAAACTTCCTGTTTAGGCACCATAGCAGACAGCATGAGAATGAGATGATTAAATCATTTTATTGTGTAATTCCCTTGTTATGTGATGAATTGGATGATTGGCATCCTAATATCAGCAAACTGAGAGACAAAGGAAAAACTGAAAGCACTTACAGCACGTCTGGCGTCAACGCAGCATAGCACAATTCATGCATAGTGAATAGCACGAGTAGGAAGCAAAGACACTGATGATTATCTAATAAGGTCATTTATTCACACTTTTTACATCTGTCAAGTTACATAAACTCATATTATTGTAGATTATTAGGGCCTGAGCACCGGTGGTGTGAGGACCCTATTGTAATTGCTCAGTCAATTATTCTTCTTCTCTGAAAAAAATCGCATTTTTGAGGGCCTAAACATGCTCTAAAACTTATGAAACTTTGCGCAAGCATCAGAAGTGGTGAAAATTTACGTCAGATATGGGTTTCTGAATTATGTGTGGCAAAATGGCTCGATAGCACCACCTACAAAATTTCAATTAAGAGCCTTTCACGCTACGTTTCACGTACAGGTATGAAATTCGGTAGACACATGTAACAGCCCAATACCTACAAAAAAGTCTGTAAACCCAACAGGAAGTGAGATATTTTGAATTTTCTCTGCAAAATGTTTGCAATTTTTGCCATTTCCAGACGCTGTATTTTAACGAACCCCTCCTAGAGCTTTAATCAGAAAAACGTCATATTTGGTCAGTCTAATCAAAAGGCCTTGGCGATGTTAAATTGCGAAGATCTTTAGTTTTCGCTGAAGAGCGTGTCCGTGGCGGCCTGACAAATTTCAATGTTTCGCCATGAAACAGGAAGTTTGTTGTAACTCAGGCATGCAATGTCCGATCTGCTCCAAACTTCACGTTTTATTAGAGTCCTGGCCTGAAGACATCTACATGCCAATATTCCGTTACAATCATAGCGCCACCTGCTGGCAACAGGAAATGTCATGTTTTACACTGTGATTAACTCCTCGCAGAGATTTAACCAGATCAAAATCATATTTGGTCAGTCTAATCTTAAGGCCTTAGCAATATTAACTTGCGAAGGTCTTGAGTTTTCGCTGAAGGGCGTGTCCGTAGCGGCCTTACAAAGTCTGATGTTTCGCCATGAAAGATGAAGCTGTTGTAACTCAGGCATAAAGTGTCCGATCTAAACACAAATTAAGATATTTTTGATGAAATCCGAGAGCTGTCTGACTCGTCCATAGACAGCAATATAACCAACACTTTCAAGGTCCAGAAAGGTACTAAAGACATCGTTAGAATAGTTCACGTGACTGCAGTGGTTCAACTTTAATTTTATGAATTGATGAGGATACTTTTAGTGCGAAAATTATTGAAATAAGTCGTTATTTTGGTTTTGTTTTTGCGCACTAAAAGTATTCTCGTCGATTCATTAATTAAAGTTGAACCACTGCAGTCACGTGGACTATTTTAACGATGTCTTTAGTATCTTTCTGGACCTTGAAAGTGGTGGTAAATTGCTGTCTATAGACGAATCATATACCTCTCGGATTTCATCAAAAATATCTTAATTTGTGTTTTGAAGATGAACGAAGGTCTTACAGGTGTGGAACGACATGAGGGCGAGTAATTAATGACAGAATTTTCATTTTTGGGTGAACTTACCCTTTAAGTTCAATATTGTTATTAAAAAGTGTTTGTCTAAAATGTTGAGGGGAAATGATCTATTAACATGTTTAAACTCGGTCAGTCCGATCAAGCTTAGTTGCAACTATGGCTAAGTTTGTGTTTAAGAATACAATGTAATGTGCTTGTGTTTATGTTAGTGTTCAGTCAGGGGGACAAAGGGACTTCCTGGTACATCATCTGGAGAGGCTCTATTAATGTCATCACACACGGCAAGGTAGAGCCATTTAACTTCAGCTGAGTGACCTTTAGAAGTCATTCGAGTTTAATTTTAGATACTTACATTGTTTGAAGAATATTCATACTGTTCCTCTTAAGGAAAGATGATCTTGTGTATGTGCGTCACACAGGGCTTGGTGACCACGCTCCATGAGGGAGACGACTTTGGGCAGTTGGCCTTGGTGAACGACGCCCCTCGTTCTGCCACAATCATCCTAAGAGAGGACAACTGCCACTTCCTGCGGGTGGACAAGCAGGATTTTATACGTATCCTTAAGGTAGGTTTTGTGTGCATAGCCTAGCATCTGCAAGTGTGGATGTGTATCTATGGTAGTCTATAACCTGAATTTAACTGCAGGATGTCGAGGCCAACACTGTCCGCCTGGAGGAACATGGTAAAGTCGTTCTGGTCCTTGAGAAGAGCTCGGCGCAGGAGTCCACCTATCAGGGAGGATCAGCAAGCAGCAACAAGTAAATGATTCTTTTCAATTTTTGTACTAAATGACACATCTCTAAAGTGTGTAATTTCTGCACCACCATTTTTTTTTTTTGTTAAAAAGTATTTTAGCATAAAAAAATTACACTAAGAATTAAAAATGAAGTGTATAAACAGTATGCTAACATTCAAAAGTTTGAGGTCAGTAAGATTTTTTTATGTTTTTGAACATTAAGAAGTCTCTTATGCTCACCAAGGTTGCATTTATTTGATCAAAAATACAGTAAAAACAATAATATTGTGATATATTAAAATTAAATTCATTCATGTGATGACAAAGCTGAATTTTCAACATCATTACTCTTCAGTATCACATGATCCCTTGAAATCTTTCTAAAATGCTGATTTGGGGCTCAAGTCAAATTTTTTATTATTATTATCAATGTTGAAAACAGTTGTGCTGCTTAATATTTTTGTTTCAGGATTTTTTTATGAATAGAAAGTTCAAAAGAACAGCATTTATTTGAAATATAAATCTTTTGTAACATTATAAATGTCTTTACTGTCACTTTTGATCAATTTAATGCATGCTTGCTGAATAAAAGTATTAACTTATTTTAAAAAAGTAGTGCAAGACTGCGTGTCCATATTTTAGCCCAAGCCAGAGGCCATTTTAACATAAAAAAAAAACAGATTTCAGCTCACACAAATGATTTACTAAAAACAATTACTTACTCATTTGAACTGCGTTCATATCATTTATGAGAATATCTCCTGCGCACAGCATTAATCCCATTTTAGAATGCATGTGAGTTAATTAAATCCGGCAATTAGAATGCATCTTCATAAACCATTTATATAAAATCATCTAGTGAAACAAGCCCTGAATAATAAATATTCAGAACAGGTAAAGCTGTTCACATTTAAAAACGTCTGCAGTGAAAGTGCAACCACTGTTGGTGATTCATGCGAGTACTTCACCTGCAGAAGTGCTATTGTACAATGAAATGCAAGCTAAATCATTAGTCATCACTCTTATTTGATTTCAAGTGCATTAAACTAATTATGAATGATGGATATGGAGGACACCTAATATCGATATGAATTATCTACCGCTCACAGGTACACAGTAATGTCAGGAACTCCAGAGAAGATCCTGGAACACATGCTGGAGACGATTAAACTGGAAACCAATGGCACTGATTTTATAGGTATGGCAGATCCATGGTTTGGAACTTGTGTAACATTTAAGCTAAATAAAACTTAATAAAAATACTTTAGAAATCTAGTATTTGTTTGTTTGAGTTGAGTTATGTACCACAGGGGTATTGCAGAAGAACGGACTGAGGGAGTGACCAAAACATTCCTGCTCATTTTGTGTTTACATATTCCTTTAAAACCAGCAGTCAGATGATTCAGATTGTTCTGGGTTTCCTCCACACAGCTCTGTGAAGAAAACAAGTCCTTGTTAATGAGGTTTATGAGTCTGTTTTGTGCTTCTACAGATCCCTGTGTGAGTGACTTCCTCCTAACGCATCCAGTCTTCATGCCCTACAGTCAGCTCTGTGCAGCTCTCCAGCATCAATATCCTGCCACTTCATATTGATATTTCTGTGTTGTTATTTTCTTCTTCTTATTATTATTATTTTTTAGTCTAAATCTTTACTTTGAGCCAGAGAGCTTACAGCTGTAATTTACACAGTAAACAGGTCAAATATCGATCCTTAACCTGCATTTCCACCTACCAAGCGGAGCCATCAGAAGGCTCGGACCTGGAGAAGGCAGCGTATGCTCTCAACACCAAGCAAAAGGTTGTGAAACTGGTGGGTCATTGGGTGGCGCTGTATGGTCCCCTACTGAGGGACAATCCTGTGGCCTTTGAATTCCTAGAGGTAAAAATGTGTTAAATACTGTAGTACATTTTTTCATGTTTTTTTACGTTTCACAAGTTTTAATAGCATGGTTCTTCATTAAATCAAAACTGATCATTTTATTGCCATCTTAAAGGGATAGTTCACCCAAAAATGAATATTCTGTCATCATTTACTCACCCTCAAGTAGATCCAAAAATGTATGAGTTTCTTTGTTCTGCTGTACACAAAGAAAGATATTTGGAAGAATGTTTGTAACCAAGCAGATCTCGCCCCCCATTGACAATCATAGTATTTTTTTTCCTACTATGGTAGTCAATGGGGGGCGAGATCTGCTTGGTTACTGACATTTTTCCAAATATCTTCCTTTGTGTTCAGCAGAACAAAGAAATGAAAACAGGTTTAGAACAACTTAAAGGAACACTCCACTTTTTTTGAAAATAGGCTCATTTTCCAACTCCCCTAGAGTTAAACAGTTGAGTTTTACCCTTTTTCGAATCCCTTCGAATCCCTTCTGGCGGTACCACTTTTAGCATAGCTTAGCATAGTTCATTTAACGGAACCGACGGAAAATGAAAAGTTGCGATTTTCTAGGCCGATATTGCTAGGAACTATACTCGCAACTTTTCATTTTCCGTCGGTCTTAGTACACGATGAAACTACAGAAGAGTCAAGTTTTAAATAGAAAAAATATCGAAGCTCGTTGGTCATTTTTTTGAGCGAGATGCTAATGGTCTATTCAGATTCAATGAACTATGCTAAGCTATGCTAAAAGTGGTACTGCCAGACCCGGAGATCGGCTGAATATATTCGAAAACAGTAAAACTCAACTGTTTAACTCTAGGGGAGTTAGAAAATGAGCCTATTTTCAAAAAAAGTGGAGTGTTCCTTTAAGGGTGAGTAAATTATGACAGAATATTAAATTTTGGGTGAACTATCCCTTTAATGAATGTGCCAGGGCTTATTGTAAATTATTCATAATTTCATGTTGTTGTAAAAGACAACAACTAATTTAAAACATTTATTTGCTTCTGAAATGGCTTTTCTGGTAACATAATGCTGGACATATATGGATCAACAGTATCATTAACTAAAATGTGGATCTATTTAGATCCTGATGGATAAAATCAAGTGATACTGTAAGTATTTAAATGAAATACCTCCATCTTTATGATTTATGATAGAAATTCAGGGAGGGGGTGATGGCTGACTCAAGACTTTCCAGCATGCTCAAAGAACAGCTGAGAGACAGAAGGAAGACCAAAATGTAAGTATAAGTAATACATTTGCCAACGTAGCCTACATTTGTACACCCGCACATATACAAAGTTCTGTCATGAAACTCTAGATGTCGCAGGCTGATAGGTCCTTAACTCAATCTGCTTGCAATCACATCATTCTCTATAGGGCACAGCTGATTGGTTCCTGCTGTATCAGTAGCCAATGAGCTTGCTGCTCAACCTTCAAATACTTGGTTAGCATTTGCTGTAGCAGTGCAGTGAGCTTTCAGAAACCCTCCACCTTCCCCAGCTCCACCTGTATAGATCTGTTGTGGGTAATTCATGTATGCTTTATTGTACAGCAGCAGCATGTTGTGTATGTATTGACACTAGCAAGTCCCGTACTTGCTCATCAGCAGCAGCGTAGCAGATCTATTCCGCCAAGACCAAACATATCAACATTGTCATATCCATTACCATGCCAAACACTCTGAGAGTTGTCATGACAGAAATACATTGTCAAACTGACCACAATCAGGTCTCTCACATTATGATATGACCTCTGACAGATGAATATAGCTTGACTGTGCTTCAAAGTCAAGTAATTCTTCAAAGTTACTTTTCCAGTGTTTGCATAGTTACTGCACTTCACACTTTGAAGCATCTTTCAGAGCTGATATTATGACAATCAGATTTGACGTCATAAAGTAAATGCCATAATTAATCTTTATTTGACCTGCTTTTATAAAGTCCACACCTTTTCTCTTGAGTCTTCTCTGTCATCAAACCTCTTTACTTAATCCTACATTTAAAGCTACTCCCTATTATACTCCTTACAGAACCGAGAATGGATGTCACACTCTGACGAAGGTAAGAGGCACTGGTTTCTTAGTCTAGTGGGAAACTTGCAACGATAAGAGACCAACCAATAAATCCTACTTACTTTATGACACAGCATGATAAACAGACTCCCTGGTGGAAAAGTCAACATCTCTGTGGCCAGAGGTCTTTAGACAAATTCAGAGAACAAAACAAAAGTAAATCCCTTTCTGACAGAGCATTGAATTGTACACTAAAAGTAGGTCAGCAGTATCCTTGGTCACATAAAACCCAGCCATCCGTTATATAGTTTGCAAGTGTATTTGGGAACAGGTGTTTAAATAACAATTACATATATGCACGACAATACATATAGTGTAACAGTGTTTCCTGCACCGCTTTTACGCGCTGCTTAAACTTCAAGAAAACAGCATTGAGAAAAATAAAATCACATTAACTTAGTTGTGAATGTAAGTTTGCAGTGTTATGCAAAGTTAAGCCCATGCTCTTCGAAATAATGGCTAGAAATGGCTTTCTATTTGAGTTGTCAAATAGAAATGCATAAGCAAACATTCAAAGCAACATTCAGACACACAAACAAATGACTCTCATGAGCTGGTTCAGGTTCCCGAATGAATGAGCATTTCGACAAATCCTTCACTGAATTGCAAATTTTGTATCATTACACTGACTTATTGTCCATATGACAACATGTCATTAAAACTTATTTGATGTTTTTTTGTTAAAAAATGAATATTCCTTTATATAACTAAAAACACTAACCGTTGTGGATCTCTGAACTAATCTCTTGAGTGAGTGAATGATTCATTGAATCATTTTTTTGTTGTTGAATGACTTGGTTTCATCATTAAGACTCGCTTGCCGCCATCTGTGTGATGTGTTATTGTGTTTAGTGTGTGTAAAACAATTCTGTAAGAAACACTGTAATGTAAAACATACTGGTAGTAACTTTTTTTAGCTAACAAATGGTTTTAAAATGCCATATTGACCATCCTTCACTGATACCTGATCTCGTCTCTGATTCCTCACATTCTTGGAATTAGAACCACACTTATTTTCTCAGAAACAGAAAATCCATCGTACCCCAGATCACCAATGCTGTCAATTTGTTTCAGACACATAGTCTTTCTACACATGTTGAAAACTGCCTTTTGAAGCCCTGCAAGCTCTAATATCCAATGTGGTCATCTGTTTTTTTCAGCTGAACCAAAAGTTTGATTGGTTTTCTGCTTACGAAGAGCCAGTGGGAAAATTACGGTCGATTAAAGCTCAAGATAAAGGTTTGTGTTTTTACTTCTGTGAGAGTACAAACCCATGGTACAAAATAATTAAAGAGCAGATAAAACAAGGAAAATATCCATGTGAAATTGCTCAGATTAATCAAAATGTAATTTACCTAATGAAATGTATTTATTTAAAAGAGTCCAATGTCTGTTTGCAGTCTTGTATGAGATCTTTAAACCGGATCATAAGGCTGTCACTGTGATGCTGCCAGTCGATGCTTCAGTTAATGACATCTTGACTACATTAGTGGATCCTGAGAGACACTATGTGCTGGTCAAGATGAATTCCTCAGGAGGTAAGCTATGAGATTCAGATGATTGGCTTCAGAGTTTCCTCTTTTTTCATTTTCTTTTATTTGAACAGGGACAATGCACAATAAAACATTAACCCCGTATATAACAAGGAGAAATGCATTGCACCAGGTTTTAGCAACTTGCTGTTTTCCACCCGTAGTCCCTCTGACCATGCCAGAACTGTTACAGTTTCAGATTGAAGTCAGTATTCGTTTTTGTCCTACCTAAGAGATCAGAATTTTCATCAAAGTTTCTTCTACTTTGCTTCTTTCAGACAGAGTCCAGCTCAAGCTGGAGACCACGGCGGTCTCTGCCTCTTTAGGAGTGAACGAGAGGCTTTTCCTCTGCTCTGCCAGCCAAGTGGAACAACTGGTAAGAGATGCCAGCAGAATTATTGCTGTTTCATAGCATGAGATCCTCACTGGTAGGGTTTCTAGTCATACAAGTCAGCTGTAAATATACATAAACTGCACTTATAATGAGTGGGGACTAAAACTTTTAAAGTCAGCATGAAACCCAAGTTGTGAAAGTCAAATGAGCTGCTGCTCCCGCCTACTTTCCTAAAGACGAAAGAGCTTTAACAGCTCGCACTTCGGTTGCTCAACAACAACAAAGCTGGAGAATCTCACGCAGCCAAAATGACGATTGTCAGTAACGGTGTTCAGCCTTACATTGTTCAAACCGGAGTTGGACACTGATGGAGAGACTCAGGAAGAAGTTACAACTTTTAGAATGGACGTTTCTGAACGGTTAGCGGATACATTTTGTAGTTGCTGTCGAGATGATTCATCAACTCATCGACTAGCGTGTGCAGTCATGTTAATCTTTTGTGCAAATCCAGCGTTGAATTGACCCTCGATTGTGACTCGTAAAATGACGGCATGGTAACAACACTCTACTACAACATCTCTTCCTTTTCTCTAAAGCAGCCCAACATGGCCTCACCCCCTTTGTTGCGTGTTCTCGAGGGGTTTGTGATGTCACCATCCCAGGAAGAAGCTTGTTGTAGTCCCTGCCAGTCGTTGGTTGTAGTCTTTAAAAAGCAATTTCTGTAAAAAAAAATATATATCACCCTTTGCATTGAACTTTGAGCGTCGTAACTTTGCAGATGTTGTTTATGCTCAAACAGCAACATTACACACTAACTAAAGTTAAAAAAATGAAATCATAATCAAGGACCCCTTCAAGAAATACTAAATATTTAATAAATATTCCATAAAAAATAAGATTTCATGGTGACTTTAAGTTTAAAAAAGGACACAAAAGCACCATAAAAATATTATAAAAGTGATCCATACACCATACCATAATATACTGACTTCTAAAATAATAATGTTCCATGAAATAATTTTGCTATAATAATGTAATGTCTTCAATGACAGGATGGTCAAATACTTTGGTTCAGATTTAACAGTCTTATCTGGTGTGTGCGTGCGTGCGTGTGTGTGTGTGTGTGTGTTACCCCTGACAGACACCCGTGAGTGAGCAGCTGGGGCCAGAGAAGAGCACCATGGACACTCTGGAGCAGATGTGCTCCAAGGACATGGCCAGCCAGCACACCAGCTACGACTGGGAGCTCTTCATGGCCATGCATGAGGTAACAGCCAAACCAACACACAAATTTGTCACTGGCACATAAAACTATTTCATTACATTCTTGAATGGCAGTTACCAGATAAAGGAACAACAAAAATGACTTAATACTAAATTCTAGCCAGCAGCATTGCTAATCACAATTAGAGCATTACCTCAGTGTGTTCTTGGCATTTCAATAGAAATCGTCTCACAGGGACACAAACATTACATTTTACATTTTACATTTATGCATTTGGCAGACGCTTTTATCCAAAGCGACTTACATTGCATTATACTATACATTTGTATCTGAGTATGTGCAATCCCTGGGATCGAACCCATGACCTTGGCATTGCTAATGCCACGCTCTAACCACTGAGCTACAGGAAAGCTCAGTGCTTTCCTGTAAAAAAAACGTCACAAGATGTGATCAGTCATGTGCGCAGCGTATCTGTTTGAGGATCAAACATGTCAGGGAGAACGAGTCAGTGAAATATTTTACAGCCGAGCCGTCTGAATCACACGCCTGGCTTACACCTGCTGGGTAAACAAATATCTGACGTCTGCAATGTCGCCAGCTCAGAAGTACCTGTATAAGTGCATATCAGATGAATGCAAGTAGGAAGTGGACACATGTGTCATTTCAATGACTATCTGTCCGACATTCAGAACAATCAAATACTTTACCTGAAACAAGTACAGAGCAGATAAAAGCAACTTTTGTAGAGATCTACTAATATAGTTTATTCAAAGACCAAATAGATTATGAAGGATAATAAAGTTTACATTTATATTTTTTGTTAAAAAAATAAATTACTACCATTCAAAAGTTTGGGGTTGGTAAGATTTTATTAACGTTTTTGAATGTTTTAAAGTATCTAATGCCCGTCAAGGCTGCATTTATTTGATCAAAAATACTGTAATATTATTATATATATTTTAAAAAAAAAATTATTCCTGTGATGTCAAAGCTGAATTTTCATCATCATTACCCCAATCTTCAGTGTCACATGATCCTTCAGAAATCATTCTAATATGCTGTTTTGCTGCTCAAGAAATATTTCTTATTATCATCAATGTTAAAAGCAGTTGTGCTGCTTAATATTTTTGTGGAAACCGTGATAAAACATTTTCAGGATTCTTTGATGTATAGAAAGAACAGCATTTATTTGAAAAATATTTGTTTTGCTGTACTACAGGTGGAGCTGGTCTACTACGTTTTCGGACGAGAAAAGTTTCCAGGAGCCACTACGGCTAACCTTGAGCGGTTTGTCCGTCGCTTCAACGAGATTCAGTACTGGGTGGTGACTGAGCTGTGTCTCTGTGAGGACCTGGTCAAGAGAGCCATACTCCTGAAGAAGTTCATCAAGATGGCTGTTGTGTGAGTACAATAGCGGCTGTTAGCTGCCATACACTCTAGTGGAGGATATTCCACATCTGTCAGTGGTTTAATCATTAATACGATTACACTAGTCTTTCTTTACGTCTGTCATACTATTGCATTATTTCAGCTTCACAACATCAATGTGGCTCATTGAATACACCTGAACCACTAAGGTTACATAATCTTTAAAAAAGCTTTGGGTGTTCACTTTGTGTTTTGCAGCTCTAGAGCACTTGTAGAAGAGAATGTACAAATTATCCCAATAAATGTTAGGAATACATGCTAAAAATGTATACAGTATGCTGCTACACTGAACAACATAATAAACGCAACACTTTTGTTTTTGGCCCAATTTTTCATGAGCTGAACTCAAAGATCTAAGACTTTTTTCTATGTACACAAAAGGCATATTTCTCTCAAATATTGTTCACAAATCTGTCTAAATCCGTGTTAGTAATGAGCACTTCTCCTTTGCCGAGAACTTTGCCGAAAACCAGTCTGGTGTGACCACCATTTCCCTCACTCAGTGCAACACATCTCCTTCGCATAGAGTTGATCAGGTTGTTGATTGTGGCCTGTGGAATGTCGGTCCACTCCTCTTCAATGGCTGTGTGAAGTTGTTGGATATTGGCAGGAACTGGAACACGCTGTCGTATACGCCGATCCAGAGCATCCCAAACATGCTCAATGGGTGACATGTCCGATGCGTATGCTGGCCATGCAAGAACTGGGATGTTTTCAGCTTCCAGGAATTGTGTACAGATCCTTGCAACATGGGGCTGTGCATTATCATGCTGCAACATGAGGTGATGGTCGTGGATGAATGGCACAACAATGGGCCTCAGGATCTCGTCACAATATCTCTGTGCATTCAAAATGCCATCAATAAAATGCACCTGTGTTCGTTGTCCATAACATACGCCTGCCCATACCATAACCCCACCGCCACCATGGGCCACTCGATCCACAACTTTGACATCAGCAAACCGCTCACCCACACGACGCCATACACGCTGTCTGCCATCTGCCCTGTACAGTGAAAACTGGGATTCATCCGTGAAGAGAACACCTCTCCAAAGTGCCAGACGCCATCGAGTGTGAGCATGTGCCCACTCAAGTCGGTTACAACAACGAACTGCAGTCAGGTCAAGACCCCGATGAGGACGACGAGCATGCAGATGAGCTTCCCTGAGACGGTTTCTGACAGTTTGTGCAGATATTCTTTGGTTATGCAAACCGATTGTTGCAGCAGCTGTCCGGGTGGCTGGTCTCAGATGATCTTGGAGATGAAGATGCTGGATGTGGAGGTCCTGGGCTGGTGTGGTTACACGTGGTCTGCGGTTGTGAGGCCGGTTGGATGTACTGCCAAATTCTCTGCCTTTGGAGACGGCTTATGGTAGAGAAATGAACATTCAATTCACGGGCAACAGCTCTGGTGGACATTCTGCAGTCAGCATGCCAATTGCACACTCCCTCAAAACTTGCGACATCTGTGGCATTGTGCTATGTTTTAAAACTGCACATTTTAGAGCGGCCTTTTATAGTGGCCAGCCTAAGGCACACCTGTGCAATAATCATGCTGTCTAATCAGCATCTTGATATGCCACACCTGTGAGGTGGATGGATTATCTCGGCAAAAGAGAAGTGCTCACTAACACAGATTTAGACAGATTTGTGAACAATATTTGAGAGAAATAGGCCTTTTGTGTACATATAAAAAATCTTAGATCTTTGAGTTGAGCAAAAACAAAAGTGTTGCGTTATAATTTTGTTCAGTGTATTAACAGCACAAATGATGGGACAGATGAATCATTTATAATAAATACTGCAATATTACAAAATAAGAAAAAAAAAAAGAATCATCCATTTTGATTTTATGGTGACTTTAACTTAAGATGTCTGTAATATAAAAAATACCTCCAATATTTACAGTGATATAAACACATTTGAGGGAGTATGAGCTCATGGGCATCTGATTTGATCTATTTCAGTTTAAAAGAGCAGAAGAACCTGAACTCATTTTTTGCAGTGATGTTCGGCCTCAGTAACAGTGCAGTACAGAGGCTCAATAAGACATGGGAGGTAAGGACAAGTGTGTTCTCTTAAATCTATATAAATAAGCTTTTGTTGTTTTATTTCAGTGTAAAATACCAGCATCAACATTTTTTCAGTTACCACCAACACATATCAAAAGACAAATAATTCAAAATGACTTTCCATTCGCAAAATGAAACTATATTATCGCCCAGCTCTTTATATAATGTTGAATATATATATGTACTCACTTGTATAGCAAATCTCAACTTGATTGTATCGTGTCAAAATGTAAACTACATTATCACCCAGCTCTAATCTGCTAAATGCAGCTAGAAGACAGACATGAAGATATTATGAACATTAACATCATGATTTTCTGAATAGCCTCTTTGAAACAATGTGTAGTGTGAAAAGCTCAACTTTAAATATTGCTGTTCATTTCATCTTAATGAACAGAGACTTCCAAACAAAACCAAGAGGATCTACTGTGCGTATGAAAGACTGATGGTAAGAGCAAATTTTGACATGCTGTTTACAAGGTTTTGTCAATATATGTCTATGTACAATTTGAAAGATAATCATGTGTTGTAGGATCCATCTCGAAACCACAGGGCCTACAGGCTGACTGTAGCCAAACTCAGCCCTCCATACATTCCCTTCATGCCTCTGCTGCTCAAAGGTAATGAACCCCACTGACATTATTTACTATGTACTGTATGTGATGACTATTTGATGGATAGGAGTTTAATCAACTTAATCCTTTCCCTGTATAGATATGACGTTTATTCATGAGGGAAACAAGAACTACACTGATAAACTGGTCAACTTTGAGAAAATGGTGAGTTTGTGGCGGGAGTATTGCTTTCAGTTGAATTGTTGCTTTAAATTTAAACTCTATACTTTAGAAAAAGACATTTAATATGTGTTTTTTTACCTTATTTTCAGCGTATGATAGCCAGAACAGTGAAGATGGTTCGAGAGTGTCGAAGCCAGCCTTACGGTACGGCTCCCTCTAGCGGTGTGGAACACAGGAACAACACGCCACAGTTTAGCTCTCTCATGTCGTTCATTCTGTTTATACAAATAATTCTTATCTGAATTCTCCAACTAAAAGATATTGTCATTTTTGTGCTTTTGCAGTGCCTTCATCTCCACAGAAAGGCTTGACCGAGAGAATGTTCTTGGATGCCCAAGCTATACGAATATCAACATGTATGTTGTTGTTGTTTTTATTTTTCCCTCAAAATGATTTCAAAAAACAGAGCAGAATAAATAAGCATGGATCCTTAACAGTATGTCTTTTGATATCCCCATCTCATATTTTGTAGATTCAGACCAGTCGTTGACCCTGCGCAATGCAACCAATGTTAGGCAGTACATCCAGAACCTCAAAGTGATCGACAATCAGAAGAAACTAACTCAGCTCTCCAGAGCCATAGAGCGCTGACACACCGCAAAGACTGCCTTTTTTACAGCCCGTCCTGCTCCATATTGGAGAAAAAATGACTGATGGAATCCATGATTACCCTATGTGTGGTTAATTGGTGTAAATTCTCACACTTTGTCAAATCAGTGCTGCGTGGACTGTGATAAGCCGAGCATTGGCTGGGAATATGCTGACATTTCCTTTTGATGCCCTATCAGAAGTGTTCTGATCTGACTGCTGTGATTGTTCGGGCTGTATCTGACACACTACAGCATGAGCAAAGAATTTCACTTTAGTGCTGCTGGCATTAACTGTTATTTATATATATATATATATACACTACCGTTCAAAAGTTTGGGGTCAGTAAGATTTTTTAATGTTTTAAAAGGATCTTCTGCTCACCAAGCTTGCATTTTTTTGATTAAAAATACAAACAAAAACAGTAATATTGTGAAATATTATTCCAATTTAAAACAGCTGTTTTCTATGTCAATATACAGTAAAGTGTAATTTATTCCTGTGATCAAAGCTGAATTTTCAGCATCATTACTCCAGTCTTCAGTGTCACATGATCCTTCAGAAATCAATCTAATATGATGATTTGATGCTCAAGAAACATTTATGATTATTATCAATGTTGAAAACAGTTATTTACATTTTTATTTCATGATGCTATGATGAATAGAAAGTTCTAAAGAACAGCATTTGTCTGAAATCTAAATCTTTTGTAACATTGAACACTACCGTTCAAAAGTTTGGGGTCAGTAAGAATTTTTATTTTATTTTTGGGGGATAAAAATAAAATTAATCAATACTTTTATTCATCAAGGATGAGTTAAACTGATCAAAAGTTCCAGTAAAGACAATTATAATGTTAGAAAATATTATATATATCTTTTGAACTTTCTATTCATCAAAGAATTGTGAAAAAAATTTGTACACACAATTGTTTTCAACATTGATAATAATAATGAATGTTTCTTGAGCATCAAATCATATCAGAATGATTTCTGAAGGATCATGTGACACTGAAGACTGGAGTAATGATGCTGAAAATTCAGCTTTGATCACAGGAATAAATTACACTTTACTGTATATTGACATAGAAAACAGCTGTTTTAAATTGGAATAATATTTCACAATATTACCGTTTTTGTTTGTATTTTTAATCAAATAAATGCAGGCTTGGTGAGCAGAAGATACTTCTTTTAAAACATTAAAAAATCTTACTGACCCCAAACTTTTGAACGGTAGTATATATAGTATGACAATGTTGATTCTGAGTACAGTTCTATATCTCTTCACCACATTCTTTCTAAACTAGTTGTAGATGCATGAAGTTGTTTTAGGGACAAAACCCTGAAAAATTTCTTGGTAAATAGACATTTACATGCGGTAATTATGGTGTAAGTAGAATAATAGACTGAATCACTGGATCATTGATTTTTAATAAATCTATGGTCTGTCAGCATTTATTCCTTATGTAACAGTATTATGGCTTGTTTTGGAACATTAACCTTTGAATTTCACTGCAAGCAAGCACTGGAGAACAACAGAATGTACAGATTATCACTAGCTGCTGTATATAAAAGCCAAATAACACCAAGCTAATTCATGAAGAGAGCACAAACAGTTTTGTAGACATTATATATGAAAATATATATCTTATGCATTTTTTTCTAATGAAGTGTGTTTATTTTTTATAAATAAATTATTGAACATTTGTGGTGATATTTCTTTCTCTTTTTGGGTTTAAAATACAATTACTGTCCAATATCAAAATTAAAACTGTTTCCCCACCATGCCAAATCTTCTGAAAATGAAAAACAATGCAATAAGAAGTTGTAAAAAACTGAAAGATTTATTTTAAAATGCAAATTGTAAATACAAATAATTACTTGAACATCCCTCTGATTCTCCCCAATATGGGGCGATGAAATACGTCAAATCAGTATCAGCTGAAAATTAAAATAATCTCCTCACCAAACATATTTACAACTCAAAAACACAAATGGGGTTTGGGGCAGTTTTTAAAAATAGAAAAAAAAATGAAGACATACCCAGTGTTTCCTCCCACTTAAAATACAAAAATCTCAAGACTAAAATCTAAATTTTGGAGGAATAAATAATTTTTGAAAATGTACAAGAGAGATTCAAAAACATTACTAAGGATTCAAGTGGTGTTTATGAGTCAGTTTTTGGTTGTGTATCAATTCAATAACAACTGTTTGATAAAACCTGCATATACAATAAATGATGTTTAGATTTGACAAAAGACTGTTTGTGGTCAATTACTGAACTGAAATGTTCACATTTTACCATTAATATCTGCTTCTTCTGGCAACGGAGTCATGTTTCTGTATTTTCAGACTAGCATTACACTTTTTTTTTTAATTATCTAAACATCTGGGCTAATTTCAACCCTCGAACTGGGTGTTGTCTTCAAAAAAAAAAAATCCTTATTTCTGAGAACTTTACTAAAATAAAGTATTAATATGCACATGACAAAACAAGTTGAAATGAACTTGAAAAAAAAAAATACAACAATATTGCACTTCCATACAGATTTCCTACGCATCCCACAGTTCCAGCTGCTTTCCCCTTCTAGGTGGCTCGCTGAAACAGGAGATTCACGATGGGCGATTGCAGTTACTTCCTGTCCAATTCAGCCACTTCAGCACCATGATGTACGGAGGCATTTCTACACCGACTGTGGCACTCCACAAAAACCTAATTTCCTCACATCCATATGCGAACACGAAGACACGAAACAGACAAAACAAAAAGTATACAGGTGTATTTCAACATTCAGTCCCTGGATGAGGCCTGCTGCCTTGGAAGAGGTTTGCTTTCAGTCCGCAAGTCAACAAACGGACTTTGCGGAAATCTCCGTTCAAGTCCACAGTGGTTCTCTGTTCACCCACAAAAGTTTGGAGGGACGACCCTTCCGCTCTTTGGCCCAAGAGTCTGTTAGTCTAATGGCAAAGCACAGCTCTGCTTCAAGGCATTGGCGAGGTTTCACAGGCTCGGTGCGGATCCAGTTGTGTCCCAGATGACTTTTAAGACAACGTTGCAGCTCGCTACCACTAAGATAACAGGACAGAAACGGCTGACATTCAGTAGGGAAGAACGGTCGCCTTCCGCGATGGATCCTGACTATATTTACCGCGGAAATGCGTCACTCGATCACCATCACCTGAGAGTGAAACCAACTTGGCTTGTTTTCTTTGGAAGATACAGAGGTGACTGAGCTGAAAACATCTCATTCGAAGTGAAAACCCTTTCCAATAGAAATCACATGACAAAACATAAAAACATTTTTTTTAAAAAGAGAAAAAACAGCAGGTAAATGGAGATGAGGGTCCATGGTGAGGCATCCAACTACCTCATTCTCACTTTCAAAACACAATAAATGAACAAAAACTGTATCAGTATCTTTGGTTGGTAGTGAAATACTGCATAAACCTTTTTTTTTTTTGGTTTAAACGTGTGTTTAGTGAAATAACACGCTAAAAATGTAAAATGCTACACTGTGGATTAAGTGAAATTGTTAAAAATTAAAACGATACTCAATGTTAGTGCAGATTGTGTCTGTCTTGGGCATTTGCTGCCGTTTTCTCTTTTAGCAGGCTGCCAGGCAAGGCAAGTGAACCTGAGCTTTGGTTAAGATCAACTCAAACTGTTTGTGAGTGGTAGGCTAGTGGTGGTTAAAAAATAAAAAATAGAAACCCACATCAAGGAAAATCAATAAGATAAAATAAACTGTCAACATTCATTTGGCTTTAAGTCCTCAGGGTCTCGTCATCTAGTGCAGTACAGTGAAGATCCAGTGATCTTTCCTCCACATTCCTCTACTGCAGTCTAGTCTTTGTCTTTGTTAAACAGCAAGTAACCTTCTCTTTGGATGAGCTCTGGTTAAGAACATTCTTTGGGACGTGTTCTCTGAATGCTCTTGTGTAGTTTAGGCCTCGGATGCAGCCTGAGGTTTGAGCTGGGCTTTTTCCATGGCGGTGCCGTATGGAGTTCTCTTGAAGAAGCCGAGCTACAGGAATCAAGAAGAGGAGAACAATTCAATTACGATTGGTTACATTATAATCCTATTGTGAAGAATAAGAATTAATTTACAAATTTACTTGCTAGCTCAACAAAGAAGCTGCAGTATTTTAGTGTCATTGAGATACTATTATAGTTTTAATATTTTGAATAAGTTTTTTATTGTTATATTTTCCATTTCTTTGAATTTGAGTAATTTTGTTGTGTATTTTTGTCATTTTTAATAGTTTTTGTTTTTATATGTCTATATAGTTTATCAATTTTTTATTTTAGTTATTTTAGTACATGAAGTTAAACTAAATTAAAATGAGAAATGAAATGAAATAATGAAATAAAATAAAATGCGTTTCTTATATTTTATTTGATTTCAGTTAATGATTACTTTATTTCAAGTTACGACATTTTTTTTATAGTTTTAGCTTATTATTTAGTTATTGTTTTAATTTTAAAAAATCGCTACTTCATCGGAATGGTATGAATCTCGGTGACTTTTGCGGCAGTCGCAAATAAAAAAAAAATAAAAAAAAATAATAATAATAATAACACTTGTGTTGTACCTCCATAGGAAATGAATGGGAAATGGGAATTTGTTTTGTGTGTGCAATCTACAAATCAGCCTAAATCACACACTCACAAATGAACTGGTTTGGCCATAGCAATATGGCAAAATCAAGCCAGAAATACTCAAATAAGAGGTTTAAATCAGGTTGATATAGCTCTGATAAAGCATTCCTGTTCATTTTTATAAAATTTTTGTTGAATTTTAATGTTATGTGTAACAAAATGTCTTTCTCTGTGTTCAGGATTGACTAGTAAAATTAATGTAAACATTGACACTTCAAATCAACATATGTTTCTTTTTTTACTTCCACCAGATGGCACTAATCTGCCTTCAAATATTTTGCCTTTGGATTTTAAAGGCATTGTCTATTTCAGCGGTTCCCAAACTTTTTTTCCTGCGCACCCCCTTCTATGTCCCAACCGGGTTGGCGCACCCCCAATCCCCACTTAAAAAAAAAACCGCAACAAAGCTTTGTTTTATCGCCATATAAAGACTCATGTTTAATCATGCGCAAATAACCAGAACACGCATGACAATAACAACATCAACAAAGTTTCAATATAATGCAACAAAGCTACGCACAAGCTTCCACTTTTAAGAGGACGAGTGACAGACACAGGCTCAATAACAGAAAGCATGGTTATTTTCAGCCGCGTAAAAGAAACATTGCAGCAATAGGCTAGGCCTATTAAATGACCGTGCAGCTAGCATCATCATCATCATAACACAACGGTTATGGAAATTAGAACGAGAGTACATTGAATTAAACTGCAATGAAGTTACAAACGATCCACAACATTATCATAAGATGCCCCACTTGACAGTTTTCCTGATTTTAGCCAGTTAAGCATATTTATAATATATATATATGGAATGAATGAAACGAGTTGGCACACATATAGCCTAGCCCGCAGTGCATAAAAGAAGAGCAGTGTGTAGCTTTCCTGTAGCTCAGTGGTTAGAGCATGGCACTAGCAATGCCAAGGTCATGGGTTCGATCCCAGGGATTGCACATACTCCGATACAAATGTATAGTATAATGTATAATGTATATTATAGTATAATGCAATGTAAGTCGCTTTGGATAAAAGGAAAAATCCCACTTAAAAAAACAGACCGCCATTACATTTTTCCTCTCGCGCACCCCCTGGTGGCAGCTCGCGTACCACACTTTGGGAATCCCTGGTCTATTTTAACATGAAATACAGCTTTAATTGAAAAGTAATTTTAAAAAATTGAAAAAGAAAATGTGTATTATTTAAATGGGGAAAAAAAAGGTCACAATTATTTCATAAATATTAATTAGTACCATGAATTTCTCTCAAAATACAAAAAAAATTTCATGGAACAATAAATATATATTACTTCAATTTTACTTCAAAAAAAGTGTTCGGTCACTTTTGACCACGAACAACACAAGGGGGCCCCCAAAATGAACAATACCAGAGGGTTAGTCAACTCGACTGTAAGAATAAGAACTGGTTCATAATTAGTTACAAGTATGAAGAATAAGATTTGGGTTATGATTAGTTACATGTTTTTTCTTAATGTAAAGGATAATATTTAGTTCACAATTAGTTACTTGCTTGCCTGACTACAAAGATTAAGCATGTGTTCATGGAATGTCCAATAGTCTGGCAACAATGGATACAAATTAGTTTACAGTAAGTAACAAGCTACTTTTAGGATTAAGGATAAGATTTAGTTAGTAGAAATTAGCTACAAGTTAGTAAATTTATTAAAGGAACATGTTAATTTATGATTAGTTATAAGTTATAAATTACTTTACTATTGGTTGCAAATCTGTCTGACTATACAGGAAAACCATTTGTTTATGATTAGCCAACTAGAACTAGAAATCAAAAATGGCAGACACTGACCTTGTAGAGGACGTAGATCAGCAGTGCGAGCAGAAGAAGGCCGGCCAGAATAGCCAGAATGATGATCCACAGAGGAACAGCATAAGTACTGTCTGGCTTATTCCAGACCACAGGAGTGACCAGCTACAGTTAACAGAGAAAAGATGACGATCACTGGATGATTTTAAATAAGAACTATATACATCATGTCTCGTGTTGAACATGACTTAGATCAGATGAGAATGGTATTATGAAGTTTACCTTTTTAGCACCGCTAGGAGTCACCTTGGGCAAAATGGCATATGGCATCTTTTCCACCTTGTAACTAGCATGGCATTCCAGCATAAAGGTTTTATAAGGATTCTGCAAATAAAGCACAAAAACTACATTTGTAACCTCAATATGGGAAAGAAACTAAACAAAAAAAGAAAGTCTAGGTTTTACAGAAAATAAATATACATTAATGATAATAATAATAATAATAATAATGTTTTATTTTGTACATTGTATAACAAATTT
>RJVU01048457.1:1239284-1251755 GCA_003731715.1 Anabarilius grahami | reverse complement strand
CTCCATTTTGGTAGGTTTCATGAGATTTGCACGTAAACAGTGCTTTAAAAGAAAAGCCTGAAAGATCAAATTCATGCACCCCAGTATTAATTACTTCATCAGGTGAACCCTGATAAAATCTCTGTCCTGCAGTTAACCCTGGGTGTCTTACCTTGAGGTTCAAGGGATTGACTATGTTGTGGGTGGTGCAGTTAACAGGGCCCTCCGTCGTGACCTCCAGCGGGTAAATGAACTTGTAACTTTGAAGTCTCATGGGGCATTTGAGCTGCAGTAGAGTGTGACTGATGCGGCTAGGCCCGTTGTTCACCAACTGAGAAAGAGAAACGGGCAGAGAAAGAGAGAGATGAGACAAATGTATGTTGTCATAATAAACCCTCCCAACCACACTGGTTTAACATCAAGGTTGCTGGTTTGTTATTTTCATGATTACATCGTATGCCATCACAACCACAGGTTTAAGTCGTGCTATTAAAGTAACTCCACAGGTGTTTCTGTACTCTCAGGTCATCATTAAGGGATGACTTTATGCCTTGTGCTATTTCTGGATCTCTGTGTAACTGTTGGAGATTCTCCATGACAACTTCTCCATGTACAAGTGTTTGCATGACTCATTTGCAGAATCCTGGCAAAAAGTATGTATAAAGAAACCAAACTGCAAGCAGCAATTAGCGGCACTGACTGACAGGAAAAAAAAGATATATATGAAATGGACTTTAAAATAAAATAATAAAATAAAATGTTATATTGACGGTCATTAATTTTAATTTTTAGACTCTTAACGCATCCATTTTACTTTTTGCTTATATACATTTTTTTTTTTTTAAATGTATATATTCAGTTCATGAAAAGAAGGTTTTACTAAAAATGTTTACATCTTCAGGTCAAAAAAAGTAGAAGGGCTGACATTTTAAATACTGCAAATTTAACTGCTAGTTGCTAGGCAGCCATACATCCCAAAATTATACCAGTGATTTATAGCGGTTACTCTGGACTCCTATCAATGACAGGCCTCTTTTAAGTCCAACTGAAGGACTCAGACAAGGTCTTTACCTCGTAAGTGTGCTGGACGGAGGGTCCGACATCCTGTTCAACCATTACATTCTTGGTCAACTTCCAGTTCGGAGGGGGAAAGAAGACCTTGTCTGGTCGGGAGACACTGTAAAATGAGAGATAAAGAGAAAATGAGAAAGTGAGGAAACAGGGAGAGCTTCCTAGTGAGAGTTCCAGAAGAGCTGTGGTCTTGTGAAGCACTTATAAATGAGTTCTGCATGTGAACTCACCCCTGAAGAATAACATCAGACTGGACCACCACCTCCAACTTGTAGGGGACGACTTCACTCTGGGAGTTATTCTCATTCTTACTGCAGACGGAGAGATGGAGAGCTTAATAAAGAGCATATTTAAGGGCATGTGCAACTAACCATTTATTACAGATGCATATGCATGATATATCAGAGACCATAACAGTCCGACTTATTCCTTATATCTATCTATCTATCTATCTATCTATCTATCTATCTATCTATGGAATAATTATATATATATATATAAAATTTGTAATATTTTACAATTCAAACAGAATAATCTTTTACTAAAACTACTAAATGGTTATCCATGTTTGCTTGTTTTTATTTACTGTATAGTATAGTGTGAATGTTTATTTTAAAAAATAAATAAAAATATAACTAAATAAAAATAAGCTGTGTTTGTGTATATTCTCGAGTTTCTTACCTACGGATCTGTAGGTCAAACTGCACAAATCTGTGTGTGTCCTTGAGACGTGGTACTGTGAATCGCAGTCCAGCCCATAACTGCAGAAAATAAAACAAAATACATTTCTAAATCATATCCCATTTACTCTTTAGGTGATGTCACGCTTATTCCTCCAACTACATTCATCAGAAAATTTGCGCTAAAACAACCCAAAAATGAGAGAAAACACTATCAATTATCATAAAGAAGGCAACAATATTTGCAATGTCACAATACTTAATTTCAGCTGTCCACGAATTACACCAGAGAATTCTCTACAGCACACAAAACATACCCAAAATGCACTGCCATAGCAACAGAATGGATGTTGAGGTTGGTGGAATGTTTCTTTCCTGTATTCCATCCAAAAAACACAAGTGGAAACACTAAAATGTATCCTCTCTCATTCATCTTAGTGATGTCATGTTTAGCTGCACTGTCAAAAGCACTCCAGTTAGTTACAACCCTCAGTCCTAAAGTGCTGAAGTCACCTACACAACCCCAGACTGCATGGGAGTTCCAGCCTCCCTTTTATAATTGTGGTTTTATGCCTCCACCGCACGCACACAAACTCTGGCAATAAGACCCCGTACGAGCGGCTCTCGTTTTCCCTCAGCTCCATGCGTGAGAGTTTGCGTGTGGGTGTCCGTGGGGGTGGGTGTGATTTCTGAATTTCTCGTTGCAAAAGATACAATTACAGATACAGGCCAGTTGTTACGAGGAACCACTTTGGTGGTCCTGGAATCTAAAAAGAATCACCTAAAATAACGTTAATAATAAAATTGCTTAATAAAACACCCAGATAACCTGCCCTGAACTAATGCGAGCAGTGTTGCACTGACTGAAACAGTCTGGAAACACATATTGACATGGAGCATTTTGAACAGTCACCCAATTATACTCCATCTCTGCAGACACATTAAAAAGCCACAAACCCCTCCACCTTCACACAGTGGCATTTTGGAAAGGGGAACTCCACTCTCAAACTCTAAAATGATTGTCACGTCCTGCATCGCTGGTGGGAACTTCCTGCCTGTCCAAACATGATTCAACACAGCCCTTAACAAGCCCCCCAGACAGCACTATGAGCTTGCTGACACAGTTTAGATTACTAATAAAGGTTACATGACAAACAGGACACACAGTTATGGCTGCTGGAAGTCTGGAGATTATTTGGTAAAATGCTAATTGTCAGCAATCAGAATTGCCACTTTTCCAGTCGTTTGTGATTACTGGATAAGGATAACTGGATAATTAAAAATTATTTTATAGAGATTACACACACAAAAAGCAATTTCTAGCCAAGGAAAAATTTAATAGTTGAGCATAACTATAACTATAAATATATAGAGATATATAGAGACAATAGATGTAGATAGATATATAGAGACGATAGATGTTGATAAATATATAGACGATAGATGTAGAGAGGATAGGTGACAGATAGACAGATCGATAGAAAGAACAAACGATAGAAAGAACGAATGATAGAATGATAGACAGAACAAACAATAGAATGATAGAAAGAACGAACAATAGAATGATAGAAAGAACGATAGAACGTTTGATAGATAGAACGTTAGATAGATAGACGACAGATAGACAGATCGATAGACAGAACAATAGATAGAACGAACGATAGATAGAACGAACGATAGAAAGAACGAACGATAGAAAGAACGAACGATAGAATGATTGACAGAACGAACAATAGAATGATAGAAAGAACGAACAATAGAATGATAGAAAGAACCATAGAACGTTTGATAGATAGAACGTTAGATAGATAGACGACAGATAGATAGATAGAACGAACGATAGATAGAACGAACGATAGAAAGAATGAACGATAGAAAGAACGACCGATAGAAAGAACGAACGATAGAATGATTGACAGAACGAACAATAGAATGATAGAAAGAACCATAGAACGTTTGATAGATAGACGACAGATAGACATATCGATAGACAGAACAATAGATAGAACGAACGATAGAACAAACGATAGAAAGAACGAACGATAGAACGATAGAACGATAGAACAATAGAACGATAAAACGATAAAACGATAGATAGGTGACAGATAGACAGATCGATAGATAGAACGATAGACAGATCGATAGATAGAACGATAGATAGAACGATAGATAGAACGATAGATAGATAGAACGATAGATAGATAGAACGATAGATAGATAGATAGAACGATAGATAGATAGATAGAACGATAGATAGATAGATAGAACGATAGATAGAACGATAGATAGAACGATAGATAGATAGATAGATAGATAGATAGATAGATAGATAGATAGATAGATAGATAGATAGATAGATAGATATAGATAGAACGATAGATAGAACGATAGATAGAACAATAGATAGAACGATAGAACGATAGAACGATAGAACAATAGAACGATAAAACGATAAAACGATAGATAGGTGACAGACAGACAGATCGATAGATAGAACGATAGATAGACAGATAGATAGAACGATAGACAGATAGNGACAGATAGACAGATAGACAGATAGACAGATAGACAGATAGACAGATAGACAGATAGACAGATAGACAGATAGACAGATAGACAGATAGACAGATAGACAGATAGACAGATAGACAGATAGACAGATAGACAGATAGACAGATAGACAGATAGACAGATAGACAGATAGACAGATAGACAGATAGACAGATAGACAGATAGACCGATAGACCGATAGACCGATAGACCGATAGACCGATAGACCGATAGACCGATCGACCGATCGACCGATCGACCGATCGATAGATCGATAGATAGATAGATAGATAGATAGATAGATAGATAGATAGATAGATAGATAGATAGATCGATAGATCGATAGATCGATAGATCGATAGATAGATAGATAGATAGATAGATAGATAGATAGATAGATAGATCGATAGATCGATAGATCGATAGATCGATAGATCGATAGATCGATAGATCGATAGATCGATAGATCGATAGATCGATAGATCGATAGATAGATAGATAGATAGATAGATAGATAGATAGATAGATAGATAGATAGATAGATAGATAGATCGATAGATCGATAGATCGATAGATCGATAGATCGATAGATCGATCGATAGATAGATAGATAGATAGATAGATAGATAGATAGATAGATAGATAGATAGATAGATAGATAGATAGATAGATAGATATTCCCTATAGAAATCTACTAGAGTTGTCAAAAGTAGACTTCGGTACCAAGTCGGTACTGAAATTAAAAAAATGTGACGCTTTGAGCGCTGTTCAGTGGATTTGTACACACATCTGATTGGCCATTGTGTTCATGTGCTCATCACATATGTCTGTGATTGGCCACAATGTTAAATGTCAAGACAAAACACACAAACAGAAAAAAAAAATCCTTGCTACAAGCACTTTACTGACATATTTGTGACTTCACACAGCACTTACATACTGTTGTTCTCATGTTGATTTTGATTTGATTCTACTATTCTCATTTGTAAGTCGCTTTGGATAAAAGCGTCTGCTAAATGACTAAATGTAAATGTAAATGTAAATGCACGGAAGTGTTTGAATTTGAAAGCGTGTTGAAAGCGGGAGCAGGAGCGTTTGTAAGCAGACGACTATCAGCGAACTGGTCCGCGATAGACGCCTGCTTTCAAACGCTCCCGTGTGTATCTGTGTAAGCGCTCGGTAAAGAGCGTCATTGATGACTATTTACAAAGTTTTTGAAGCACTGATCATTGAAGTCAATCACAGACATATCCGATGAGCATGTGAACACAATGGCCAATCAGAAGTGTTTACGAATCCGCTCAACAGCGCTCAAAGCGTAAGTCAAAATAACAATTTTAAAATTTTAAGACACTCTTGGAAATTGGTAAGATTCAAATACACATGATAAAAGGTGCTTTTTAAATCTCAATGTAAAACCTCAAGTCACTCTAGTGTGTAAACACACAAACAGAAAGAAGAGTGTAAGACTGCTTACGCTGGTGCCAGATTTCATGGGGTTCCCCAGGTCACAGCTGAGGTAACGGGTCTGATTTTCCGTCTCATAACTGCAGGTCAGTTGTGTCAGACTCTGTCCAGAGAAATGGAGAAAACACCAGTAACTTTCGGAAAACACACACAGTGATAACTCATACCCCATGACTCATGTCTTGACCTGCTTAGACCAATTCTGGTACTATTGCTAAAAATTATCCTTACATCGGTTTAGGGTTCAAAATATGTACAAGTATTTCATTAAAACTGGAGTTAGCCCTTTTTGATGCCCATGATCCTCTTGTGAGAGACACTCCTTCCTTAAATAAAGTCATCTATATGTATTCATGTATAAAGACCCATTTATACAGTGTGAGAAAAAAATAGTATGTGATATTATAAAGACCAAATCAAATAATTGGTTTCTACATTGTCATTGTACTAAAGCAAAAATTATTTTTCAAATTGTTAAAATATTTTATTTGAATATTTGTATTTATTACATTTTATCATTTATCAGAATCAAAAAATAAATTAAAAATACTATCTTCATTATTTATAATAACAATATTTTCATTAAAAAAATTCTCACAATTAAATAAAAAAGTCCAACGAACCCCCTAGCTAACAGTTTGAAAACCGCGGCATTAAAACACCGACCGCTGTCAAGTTTTGCCTCACTACAGGATTTCTCATCACATGTCTCCATGAATAAAAAACACATCTTCTCTTGAGTATCAAAGTAACAGAACAAAGGTCTTTCTCAGCAGAAATGCTGAACACATGTAGGAGTTAATGGACGGGATCTGGCACACGTTCGTGTAATCGGCAGCACCTGGAGGGAGGGTCCCCATATCTCACCTCGTTATTGCGGGCTATTCCGCTGTAGTCGGCCTCTGGTGGCAAGACCACATAAAGCTCGGCTTCGTAAGCTCCGCCTCCATCGTTCTTTGCGTTGAAAGTCAGGGTCAGAGAGTTGTCATCGCCCATGTACACTTCCTTCCTGTCCCTGCCGAACCCAAAATACGAACAAAACATAAAACTCTTGCTTTGCCAGCTAATTTACCTTTTATAGGGGCTGGGTCTTCTAGTGCAAATTTAGGTTGGTGGGAGGAGTTATGCGCCAATGTCTAATTCTTACAGGTAGATGTTTGTTCAAATCTCTAACCCTAAACATAAGCAAAAGCATTAGTGTTTTAACAAGCACCACTAATTAACCAATTAAGAAGTAAATAGATATACATCTACATTTTGAAATGTGCTGTAAAGTATAAACCATGGAGGACATTCCCGGGTCAGTAAGATTTTTTTTTTTTTAAGCTTTTGAAATAAGTCTCTTATGCTCACCAAGGCTGCATTTATAGTAAAATATTATGGCAATCTAAAATAACTGTTTTCTATTTTAATATATGTTAAAATCTAATTTATTCCTGTGATGACAAAGCTGAATTTTCACCATCATTACTCCAGTCTTCAGTGTCGCATGATCCTTCAGAAATCATTTTAATATGCTGATTTGGTGCACAAAAAAACATTTATTCTTATTATAATTACCAATGTTCAAAAAACAGTTGTGCTGCTTAAATATTTTGTAGAAAGCATGTTACATTTTTCAGGATTCTTCATTGAATAGAAAGTACAAAAGAACAGGATTTATTTGAAATAGAAATCTTTTGTAACATTATAAATGTCTTCACAGTTACTTTTGATCAATCCTTGCTGAAAATAAGTTAATTTCTTTCAAAAAAAGAAAAAGTGTAATTCTGCTGATCGAGCGGTGAAATATCACCCAGATCTTTCCAACAGGAAGCCCTTCCTCCTGCATTATACACACATTTCCTAATAAAAACCCCTAATTTCCATTGTAGCCATAAAGTTCAACATGCAACGACATAGACTGTGAAACATTCCGCAAAGTTTCCTTTTTCTATTCCTACATGTTCCCTCCCCCCTTTCTTTTCTCTCTACATCTCAGACACAATGAGAAATTCCATGCGAGGGCCACACAGACGCTTCCAATTACCGCCTGGCCTCGTAAAGCCATGCTGGGGAAGCGGCACGTACTGAATTCAAACGCTGGCACTCGGCTGGTGGGGGACTCAAACCTACATGGAAGCCATCGCTTGCTGCACTTTCATAACAAACCCCTTCAGATGGCACACATGAGGTTGGGGTCATGTCACAAGGAGGTCAAGATTTGCATTCATTTTGCTAATCAAAATAAATATCATGACCCATACAACAAATTAACAACGGTGCGCTCTAATAATCACATGGAGGTGATTTAGTACAAAAGTTAATTTGAGTGAAACAGAGAATTTGGCTGGGTTTCCTCAACCTGGACCTGGGAAGCAGATGCTGACAGTGGAGCTAAAGAATAGCCATGTTGTCTGAGGCATCTCTGGGAAGCTGTCTAGATGTATTTTCACATTTTCTCCTAAAGAATAACCCCTCCAGTGAATTTCCAAGTTGTACTATTCCCTCTGCTTGTTCAATGCCAAGATAATCCAAATCACTCTGTGGAGAGAATGAATGGCCTACACAGTTTAATAAATATGTGACCTAAGACAAATGCAACAAATCTAATGTTTTTGGTAAGGCGCATTTTTGCGGTTGAAGAATAACAACAAATGCAAACAAATCTGTGTATAAAAGACAGAGAAAATACCCACAGATTTCACAAATCAACTGCAGAGAACTGACGTTGTAACTGCAGGGAAAAGGGGGCCACTGAGATTTCCAAGCCCCAAATTTTCCAAACTTATCCATTACATCTATCCAGGTTTTGTTTTTTGTTTTTTTACAAAAGCTAAGTCAGCCAATCCCAGCACCTGTTGCATATAGCCCTCCTTCCTGTTTTTTTTCCTGAAGTCAGTGTGTATCTGTGCACGTGTCGTTATTCTCACCTGGGAAAACTCCATTACTGAGACTTTCTAAAAGCTGTGACTCATCGCATATCTATCTAAATATCTAATCTAAACAGTAGCTGGAATAGTAATTACTCATTTCAAGTGCCTAAAATGGTTCTAATTTGTATGTGTTACTGCAAACTTTGCAACAAGCAAACTAAACTCCAGGCCTTTATTTCTTTTTTGCATTCCTTGCTAATCATCTTACCCGTGCACGGAGAGTTTCAGGTCAGGGACGCAGATGTTGTCCTCTCCGCAGTCCAATAAAATCTGGGCCTAGAGAAGAAGCCAGAAAAAAAAAGTTAAGGTGAGTTACTGAGAGATCATAGTCATTGTCAATCTGAAACCCATTTTACTTTTGTAACATGACTTCTTTCTGATATAATATATGAGAAAAAGGACATGAGTTTATCTTTCAGGAATTGTTTGGATGGTGAAAAGTGGGCATTTCATACCAAAATGAAGACCAGGGTTGCCAGGTCTGCGTAACACAACTAGCCCAATGGCCAATCAAAAGTAGCCCAAACCTAGCCTAATGACTCTACCCCAAATATCAAAACTCAAAATATGCCACTCCAATACCTAAAATACATATTTTACAGTCACTATATGCGTTATACACAATTCAACTTGAAAATCACTATATAGTAGTAATCATAAACGCAGTATGTTTTAATAAAGAAGCTCCCTATCAGTGCCTTTCCTCACAAAATTCATCATCTAGCACAGCTGTTTCATTGATAGAATGTAAAATGGATAAAAATATCTCAATACAAGCATTTCAGTCAAATCTTTAAACCACAAAAAAAATAAAAATCAACCCGCAGCAGCAGTTTAAAAGTAGCCCAGTTCTGCAGGAAAACCACTGACTTGGCAACCCTGTCTGGCAGATCTATTGTCATATGCAAATACAGACCACATATAAGCTTTCATTTTGGTTTATTATTAATTAATATTCATTTCTGTTTATTTTTAATTATTTTGTTTATTATTGTAATTATAAATCTATTCCAAAATACATTAAAAATGCAATTCATGACACTTTTTTTTTTTTTATACCTAAATCAAAATTGATATTTTCAATAATTTGTGGGGGGTGGGTGTAAATTCTTGAAAAGCCTCATCACTTTGGTATAATCCTTATAATTTTTTAGAAAATAAAAAATAATCAGTAAATAGGGACCATTTCGATTTCATGTGATTTTAAATGTAAAAGTAGAAACTTAGCCATTCATTAATGAAGAAAAAATGTTGTTCCTCATCAGACACAGAATACCACTTTGCAATCCAATGTCATTCAGGCAGGAATATATTATACAATTCCTATAACCGATAATGCAATTAAATATCTCTGGGTGTTTAATCCAATAAACCTTTATGTATAATTTCCTATAAAACAACTGCAGCTATTTTCAAAAAATCCTAGCAAAGCACTCATAAGATATTTGTCAACAACAGCCTGCAGCAGCCTGCTTCATTATAAACAGTCTGTTCAGTTGGGTCAAGAATTAACGCACGACCATGTAATCCTCAGAGGATAGTGTCACCTAGTACACCATGATAAAGTATGACTATAAACATTACCGTTTGCATTGGTAAACATCACAAGTCGCATTTGTAAACAAGTTTTAGAATAGTAAACAACGCTGAATGAATTCTGGGCTGAAAAGCAGATGTGTATGGGCTTGAAAAATGTATAGAGCTCATAGAGCTATCGCTGTACCCATAAGGCTGTTCAATCTGCCACCAACATCCACATCAGAGGCTGCCGCCCCTGAACCGCATGCTAGCTGCACGCGACACCACCCAACTCTCACCACACACCCAAAAAAATGTATATAAATATATATGCACATGCACATTAATGAGAGAGAATCCATATACAATTTATGAATGAATAAAAAAAAGGGGGGAAAGTCGTGCCACGGCTAATTGCTACCACCTGATGCTGTATTTCCAACATGTGCGAGTATGACGCAACATGACGATGAGGATAAAAAAATAGAATAGGGAGATTAGAAAGGGCTAAGTGGCTTCCCTGTAATCAGCAGTCGCTAAGCTCTAATTACAACCGATGAGGGCGGCCACCCCTTTCCACAGCTCTGAATCGGGCCGCTCCGAACCTCCTGGAGAGGGTTGTTTGGGTTCACTGCAGCAACCAAACAATTAGAAGCCCAAGCGGAGATACAAGAGAGGGTCACATGTGCATATGTCCAAGCTGACCCTCAGCCAAAACAACCATCAAATGTTTACGGAAGTGTCAAGGTCTGCAAACAGCATGAGGGGGTCAGCAAACTGGAGGGCGCCAGGCAGGATCACTCACAACATTTATCAAAGGAGGTCCAAAACATCTCGATCTATAGGCAAGACGATTATATGAAGCCTCACATCTATAGTCCTATGCAAATCAAGACCACATATAAGCTTTTTGTGTAGATCAATTAATTTATTGCATTAATACTTGAGAAGTAAATCCTTAGAAGTTTGCCATTATCAATTAATTTTATTAGGAAAATAAATAAGTAAATAATATTTTATAAATGCAATTATTCAATTACATAAAAATCTGCAATATTTTAGAGTGATTAATAGGGGTGTGACGAGACAGGTAGCTCACGAGACGAGACGAGACTCGAGATTGAGTTCACGAGAACGAGACGAGACAAGTTTTTTACACACTATTTTTAAGAAATCCTCAATGGCGAAATACATGACTAGAAAAATATTCTGCAGGTGTATTTGAAATGTGTTAGTGAAAAAAAAAAGTGAAAGTGAAGTGACATGTGGCAAAGTATGGTGACCCCTACTCGGAATTTGTGCTCTGCATTTAACCCATCCAAGTGCACACACACAGCAGTGAACACACACACAGCAGTGAAAACACACACCCGGAGCAGTGGGCAGCCATTGCTGCGGCTCACGGGGAGCATTTGGGGGTACGGTGCCTTGCTCAAGGGTCTCACCTCAGTCGTGGTATTGAGGGTGGGGAGAGCGCTGGACATTCACTCCCCTCACCGACAATCCCTGCCGGACCTGAGACTGGAACCCATGACCTTTTGGGTTACAAGTCTGACTCTCTATCCATTAGGCCACGACTGCCCCTGTTAACTAATCATCTTGTAATGAATGTAATTTCAGTTCTACTTTCTGAGTATGAATTATCAACTTTTGACCTCCTAACTGAACTCCTTTCCACAAACTGATCACAGAAATAAAAACAGTATAAATAAAAATGGTAACACTTTACAATAAGGTCTCATTTATTAACATTAATGTATTAATAACCAACATCAACTAACAATGAGCAATATATTTGCTACAGTATTTATTAATCTTTGTTTATGTTAGTTAATAAAAATAGTCATTCATTGTTAGTTCATGATAGTTCACAGTGCATTAACTAATGTTAACAAATTAAACCTTATTGTTTGTGCTTAATAAGATTAAGAGAAAACTGTTATTCATTTTTATGGTAACACTTTACAATAAGTGCAACCATAAATCGCACTCTCTCAATATTCAAAGTGCAAATAAGACCAAATTTCTGTTTGATACAGAGCTAAGAGATGGTTACAACTACACTACCCAGCCTAAAATAGCTTTCATATTGAGAGATATTTGTATTCATCAGGGAGCCGCTTTCAAAATGCGGGTATTGACATCGCGTTTGAATGCGTGACACAAGATCTCATCACACCCCTAGTAATTAACTTATTTATTTATTTACTTATCTACTTATTTATTTATATTTATGTATATTTTTAATATATATTTATTTACTTATTAATTTTGTTATTTATATATATATA
>RJVU01048457.1:1225758-1239011 GCA_003731715.1 Anabarilius grahami | reverse complement strand
ATAATAATAATAATAATAATAATCATAATAAATGATTACAAAATTATATTTTTAGTATAATTAAATTTTAAATTGAAAATGGTATAACAGTTTTAGTTTTTTAAAATCATATGAAACCAACATGAACACAAAGAGTACATTTCTAAAAGCTTTTTAGAAATGGCGTTTTAAACAAGATTTTTCCTTTTCATTATCATGGATAGATACACTCATTTATAATGAATGAAAGAGCTTCCACTTGGCCTGAAAAAGCGAAAGTTTTAGAAGATCGCTCCATCTGCAACATTTCCAAGACCTCTGATTAGAACGTTTCTGCATATGGTCAGTGCGGCCCATGTGTTCGGCACAGTCTCAATAACTACTGAGAGAAAACTGCCACCCAAAACATTAAACCTAAACAGACGGCATATGGACTACAAGGGCCCACCCGGAAAAAAACTGAAATCTATTAACCCTTTATACCCACAAACACCTCTACAGTGGAGTTTCCACAATGCCCAGAGAGCTTCTCCAGGTGGAACAGTGAAAAGTTCTCTGCTGTACACGCTACACATTTCCTCCAGCTCTCAAACGGCTTTCCAGAGCATTTGGAGAACATCCCAGATGTATGTTTTGACAATCTCTTCATGAAGGGGGAGACGAACACACGCACCATGCAATATCTCAGTTTACTCATGCAAAGCATTGTGGGATATCTGCAGCAAGCAAATGTACGTACTTTCTGTTCGATGAGCTCCGCCGTCTGGTAGTTGAGGATGGGCCGCAGGCCGTGTCTGTCTGCCGCACCTTGAGGGTTCAGGCTGAAGTTGAGCGCAACGAAGATGGGAGACAACTTATCCCTGAAGTCCTTCTCATCCTACAGTCCGAGGAAAACAGAGCAGGAGTTTGTGAGAAAGATCAGAAAGCAGGACGAAATGACACTCTTAATCCCTCGTTGCATTTTTGGCACGTGTTGCCGCACTTTTCTTCACTTTTAACACTTATCTTGTACTAAGAAACAGAAAACTTGCTTAAAAGGTGCATTCCACAGCAAATTTCCATTGGTCAACCCCGCCTACTCTTAATTCTCAATGCCTAATAATCCCCTTGCTTATAAAACATATATTAAACAATACATTTCTTCTGAATGCCACATTAGGACATGATTACATGCTTAAATCTAATAGATTAGCAATAGTAATACCTAGGGCTGACACAATACACCGCAATGCAAAAATGCATCATGTATAGATCACCCAAAATGTCGTTCCACACCCATAAGACCTTCGTTGATCTTCAGAACAGATTTCATCAAAAATATCTTAATTTGTGTTCCGAAGATGAATGAAGGTCTTACAGGTGTGGAACGACATGAGGGTGTGTAATTAATGACAAAATTTTCATTTTTGGGTGAACTAACCCTTTAACTACTTTTTGTTAACCGTTTATCATATGTCTTACAAACTAAAACTCACTCGCAAGAAGATCTTAGTGTCTCTGCACCATCTGCCTCCATTTGGCACTTTCATTGTCCAATGCAGAGCTGGAAGCTGGGTGTCGAAAAACAGAGCTCTCCGTATGGCCCCCTTCTGCTGCTGCTTCAGACGGTCCAACTGAACTTCGATGTTAAACTCTAGAATACAGACCCATTAACAGATATATTTAGAAATCTTTTGCCTTCACGTTGGCTCCGCACACAGGTGCAGGCCGGCGCCAAGCTGACAGCACTAAATCTCAAAGCCTATTGGTTAGATCAGACCGTTTTGCTTTGGCAAGAGTGGAAAATTCTCCCAAACATTTAGGTTTTATCATCATCCAAAAACTGAAGAGAACGACTATAAGAAAAGCCATAATGCTTTTGATTGAAAGGCATGAGGGCATGAAGGAATTTGCATGCCATTCAGATGTATGGCACCTGTGCTCAGTTATCTGAGCGTGTGTAGTAGGTGTTATTCTTCGCACATAGTCTAGGCCTCTAATGGCAGGGCATATGGTGGTATCATTAGCCCGGGGGGAATAGAGGGAAGCAATTACTGAATAAATACATTGCAAAGGTTGTGTATGGACAAAGAAAGGCTTATGGATGGGATGGGAAACAGAAATGGCAAGGAAAGCTCTGTTAGATGCAAAAAGTTGTGATGAAATTAAGCAAAAATTAGACCTAGTATAACTGTTCACCAAAATGCTTGGGTGTTGCAGGTGGTTTCTTGTCTAAAAGGGAGTAATATTTAAGATAACTTTGCAAAGGGGATCCTATAGGTGGGTAAACGTGAGCAGATGTGACTTACCGAGATGATTTGGTAGGTGCTTCCCATTGGCTGAGAGGCAAAAGCTCAGGTTGACACTGTAAGAAGCACAGCAGACAAATGATGAGAGATGAAGTGGATTTATTACAATGAGGCATTAGAAACACGTTGGATCTCTTTGGCTATGAAATATTTGCTATTATTGTTTCCTAAGGTTATATGGCTTGACAGCTTGAAGGAAGGAAGGAAACTGATGTAATGTACACTACCGTTCAAAAGTTTGGCGTCAGTACGAATTTTTCATGTTTTTGGAGAAAAAAAAAAAAAGTCACTTATGCTCACTAAGTGTGCATTTTTATTGATCAAAAATACAATAAAATGGTAATATTGTGAAATATTATAAAAATTTAAAATAACTGTTTTCTATTTTAATTTGTGATGGCAGAGCTGAATTTTCAGCATCATTACTCCAGTCTTCAGTGTCACATAATCCTTCAGAAATCATTCTGATATGCTGATTTGGTGCTTAAAAAATATTTCTTATTATTATCAGTTGAAAATTATTTTTGTGGAAACCGTGATACATTTTTGTCAGGATTCTTTGATGGATTAAAAAGTTATTTATTTGAAATAAAAACACTATAAATGTCTTTGTAACACTATAAATGTCTTTAGTTTTATTATTGATTAATTTAATGCATCCTTGCTGAATAAAAGTATTATTTAAAAAAAATGACCCCAAATTTTTAAACAATATATGACTGTCTAATTAAGTTATTAGCAACTTAGTTATCCATCTATTTAAGAGTAATAAATGAGGGTCCAACCTAAATCAAGAAAGAAAGAAAAAAGTTTAAACAAAAGTTTAAATGAAATAATGAAAACATTTTAGAAAAGGATTGAAAAACTTTGAAAGTTTAAAAAAGGTCTGAAAAAGTTCAAAAGACAAGTTTAAAAAAAAATAAAAATAAAAAGTAAAAGAGAAGGACGAAAAAAAGATACACAAAACAAAGAACACAAAAGAAACAAGATACAGAAGGGTAAGCGTGAAAGAGTGAAGAAAAAATGAAAAATCACAATCCAGGCTACTTCTGACCTGTGCAATAAACGCACTGTGTTCCCATGTGTGTTTCTAAGCCTCAGCATACATCTGTGTATGTGTGTGTGTGTGTGTGCGTGTGCGTGCGTGCATGTGCGTTGCTCAGTGTGTCCTGATGTTTCCCAGCTGTGTTCCACCACTAAACAATATCTCATTCAAAGCCACTGCTAGACCTCTCTCTCTCTCTCTCTCTCTCTCTAAATCCTCCCAAAAGCCTCTGTGTCTAGGCAACGACTTGTAATCAAGACATACGTATACAAACTTTCCCTGTATAAAACAGAACAGGCGGAGACACAGTCAGATGGAGACCAGCCCCGTGGAGTTTCCTTTCCCTCCACAGATAGGATGCATATTTCAAAAACACACGTCATGGAGGAGGGAAAGGGCCATTTCATGCTTTTCGCCACCTTCCTGGCATGTTCTCAACCAGCACAGCGTGTCCAAACCATTTGGAAAAGCATCTGCTGACAGCATAACTACACCTTTCCATATGCGCGGCCTGATACACAAAGCCTTACTGTGGATGTAATTAAGTAACCTTAATTTACTAAATTAGATTTTTAAAATTCCTACATAAGTGCACTTCAATGCCGCTTAAATGATGTTAAATGTGAAATATCATGATCTTGTCCCATATTATTGCTTGTTGAATGCTCAGGATTTGGATAAACTTTAAATTGTCAGGCCTAATAAAGTCTATTTACTGCATTGAACCATGAATGCAACAAGTTCTGGCCGAAACAAGATGGCAGACATACCACGACACATGCTGGGTCTCGTTCCCACGGCTTATGGAGCAGACTTTCTCCTCAGGATTAATCATAGTTGGAGAGACAGTCAAGGAGGCACTGGTGTTCACAATGGGACGAGACCTGGAAATGACAATTATTTAGCATTTTAAACAGTTTTAAGATTAAAATTTAAATAGCATAGCTACACTACCCTTCAAAAGTTCAGGGTCAGTAAAAAATGTTTTATGTTTTTGAAATAAGTCTCTTATGCTCAACAAGGCAGCATTTGATCATAAATAAATTAAAAACAGTAAATATTGTGAAATAATATTAGAATTTAAAATAACTGTTTTAATATATTTTAAAATATGATCCTTCAGAAATCATTCTAACATGCTGATTTGGTGCTCAAGAAACATTTCTCACTATTATCAATGTTGAAACTGTTGCTGCTTAATTTTTTTGGAAACTGTTAGATGCATAAAATGGCTTTGACTGACCGGTAAAGAACTGCTGTGTCCGCACCAAATGCACCAACAATGAGATCTGCAACAACAAAAAAAGCATGGTCTCAAACTGGATTTCAGCAGTAAGGGCGGTGGTTTACGGTAGCTCAACAGACTCAACAGTTTTCTCACCTGGGTAGCCATTGTTATCCAGGTCTTTGCCTCCACGAAGGGCGTAACCAAAACTGGCAGGTAGTGCTGACGGTAGAGCAGAAGCCCATTGGCCAACAATCACCTGAGAAGGCTTTTCCCTGAGTCCTCCAGCATGTCCGTTATAGATGAGCACCAATCCTTGTTTGTTTTCCCCACCAAACGGACAGCTGATGGCCACATCTGTTAAGAGGAGATTAAAGAATTAGAGGTGCACTGACATTACAATTCTGGCCAATACCAAAAAATTTAATAATTTTAAATTAACTAACAAATGACAGATATTAAAATTCTATATAATTTTGTTTAAATAAATTAAATAAAACAAAACATTAATAATTTTAAATTAACAGACATTAAAATCCTATATAATTTTGTCTAAATAAATTAAAAATAAAACAAAAAAAATATCATTTTAAATTAACTGATAAATGACATTAAATTTCCATATAATTTTCCCTAAATAAATAAAAAATAAAACACTAAAAACAAAAAGTAATCATTTTAAATTAACCGATAAATGACAGATTTAAATTCTATATAATTTTGTCTAGGTAAATTAAAAATAAAACACACAAATGAATAATTGTAAAATAACTGATAAATGACATATATTAAAATTTCATATTATTTTCCCTAAATAAATTAAAAATAACACACTAAAAACTAAAAGTAATAATTTTAAATTAACCAATAAATGACAGATATTAAAATTCCATATTATTTTCCCTAAATAAATTTTAAAAAATAAAAAAACACTAAAAACTAAAAGTAATAATTTTAAATTAGCCAATAAATTACAGACATTAAAATTCCATATTATTTTCCCTAAATAAATTTTAAAAAATAAAAAAACACTAAAAACTAAAAGTAATAATTTTAAATTAGCCAATAAATTACAGACATTAAAATTCCATATTATTTTCCATAAATAAATTTAAAAAAAATTTAAAAAACACAAAAAAATAAAAGTAATAATTTTAAATTAACCGATAAGTTACAGATATTAAAATTCTATATAATTTTGTCTAAATAAATTAAAAATAAAACACAAAATTAATAACTTTAAATTAACTGATAAATGACAGATATTAAAATTCTATAAAATTGTCTAAAAAAGTTAAAAAATAATTATTTTAAATTAACCAATATCTGACAAGTATTACAATTTTATATTATTTTGTCTAAATAAAATCAAAACGCTTAATTCAAATAAATAATTTAAAAATAAATAAATATTTTTTAATTAAATAAATTACATTTAAAAATTAACTTTAAGTGTGTGTTAGATGACTACAAAGGTAATCTTAATGTAAACATTAGGGAAATGAGCATGCACAATTAAATATTGTCCGATATAGATCTAAGAACAACCAAAACCGATAAAGAAACTCCAATATTGGCCGATAACCGATTAAGTTATTTGAAGACATATAAACATATGCAAAAATCTGTACAAATCCCTCACCATTGTAACCATCTTGGTTGAGGTCTCCGAGAGGGGTAATGGAGCTGCCAAACCGGCCGAAAGTGTGTGAGCCGGTGAGGTGAGGTAGCTGAGGTGTGAGATCCAGAGGTCCATTCTGCAAGTATACGTAGACCCGACCCAACTCTTCTAACCTCCCATCAGAATCACGAACCATGAACATGGGAGCACCAACTAGCAGGTCTGTCATTCTGAAGGTGAAACAAACCACAAACTTAAACACTGAAAACATTCCTGTGGTACATTCTTGTCTAAACCTGGTTATGGTTACCTACCCATCATTGTTTATGTCAGTAACAGCCACTGCGTAGCCATAGTAGGAACCCATCTGAAACATTTGGGAACATCTAGTGAATTAATATCTAAAAACTTTCATTTGAATCATGTAGATACAAGCTACACATTTTTTACACTGTACATGCAAACAACATGCAGGATCTTATGAATGTCACATGAACAAGCCTAAAGGCATACATTGACATTTACTCCAGTTTGTTATGGTGTGAGTACATGAAAAGAGCTCTTTGATGATTCAGATGTGGCTCTTTTCTCTAGCCCCCCCGAGGTGGGCACACACAAATGCTTTTTGATTGTATTTACTCAGCTGAGGCAATCAGAGCAGTTAAAGGCCTGCAACAATTTCCATTTGCAAAACTGTGGCGCTAGTTTAGGAAAATTGCCCGTAAGCTCTCGCCTCACATAATCCGTTCTTTACTGCTTACCACAGAGCACTCCAGCTCAGTTTAAAGAGACTTGTAAAGGAAATTATTTTTGCTTATATCATCAGTGTGCAACAGTTTGAAGAATATCATGGTTGGATGAAGCTTTGCAAAGCAGTAATAATGACATTACTCTGTTTAAATGCCACGTCCTAAAATAGCTGCTGTCATAGCAAAATATATTATTACACCACAAAAGCCAATAGAACAAATTAGAAACTAGATTTGAAAATATGAGTGGTGAATGCCCATACAAAACTTGTTGATCTGATGTTAAAAGATGCTCCGTATTGTTACTATGCATCCCTATGCAGTTGCTAGGTGGTTTCTTACTGGCCACAAGAATCCACAACCAAATCTGTGATATTCTCTGTGATCATTTTGTTTGTTTAATCATCAACAAGGTGAAAACCAATGCACATTTCACCTCAGACAGTGTGGAACATGGTATGCACCAAAAGTTTAATACTATAATCTGAATGTTGCAGTTGTTTTAATGTCATACTGGCAATAAAATAAATGTCATCAAACTTACCTGCTCACCAGTGAAGGTCTTCAGCGTGTCCAGAGTGCCATTGAGAATGGAAACCTGATTTTTAAAAAAAATAATAAAAAAATTAACACACTATAAATTTTTGTTCCATTAAATGGATAGTTCACCCAAAAATGGATATTCTGTCATCATTTACTCACCCTCATGTCGTTCCAAAGCCATAAGACACAAGTTAAGATCTTTTTGATGAAATCTGAGAGATTTCTGTCCCTCCATTGGCAGCTACGCAAAAAGTTCATGAAGTGATCGTAAAACTAATTCATATGAATTGAGCGGTGTAGTCCACATTTTCTCAACTCGATCGCTTTATATGATGAACAGATTGAATTTAGGCTTTTATTCACATATAAACATTGATCAGCGAACATAAACAGAAGCTAAACTGAACCTTCTTGATGCGCAAGAACAAACCTCACGCGGAAGTTCGGTTGTGCTGCGTAACACGAGAATGAAGCTCATTGGTTCTCACACATCAAGCAAACATGCTTGAGCTTCAGTTTACCACAACTGATGTGTGCATTGATGTATGTTTATATGTGAATAAAAGGCTAAATTCAATCTGTTCATCATATAAAGCGATCAAGTCTCTTCAGAAATGTTTGACTAAACCGCTCAATTCATATGGATTAGTTTTAAGATCTCTTTATGAACTTTTTGAAGTGTCAAAGTGGTAGTTGCATAGTTGTCTATGGAGGGACGGAAATCTCTCAGAATTCATCAAAAAGATTTTGTTCCTTAAGGGATGGGAACGACATGAGCTCGAGTTTTTTCATAACAGTCTCAGGGTGAAGGGTTATAAAATCCAAATTTATCTGAAGTCATACTTTAGGGGATGTGTAATGGATTTTGTCACATGTATCACACTGAAATGTTGCTGTAACCCAAAATTCGAGTAAAAAGTTCTGCAACTAAATGTCACAGTTGATCGTGTGACTGCTTCCTCTCACCTGTCCATGCAGTCTGACTCCCCTGGGAACTCCAGTCACAAAGTCTGAGAGCAGGCAAGCCAAAAAAGAGAGGAAAAAGAGAAAGATTTAGTAGTGGAAACATGGAAATGTGTTGGTTCCTCAGGAACTCTGAGAATTCTGGTGATCAGAGCCACTCCGAGGCACTCCAAGAGCTCTGTTTTAAAGTTTGTTTAAGTGAAATGGATTCATAAAGAAGGTATAATCATAACACCTCCTTTGAAAGGTTCTACAAACAGTGCTCCGATTTAATGTTTCTGTATGTCGTTATTCAAACAGCAGATGATGATATTAAATCATTGTCTGTGGTAAAACACTGTCACCGTCATTCTATTTCCATTTTTAATGAGTAAATTAAAATAATGTAGTGAAACTGTAACCTAAATGAGTTACAACACTCACCTTCATCATCATCACCACTGAACTCACCCACAGCCACTGAGTAACCTGTTAAATAAATGAAAAATATGGGTGGTGAGGAACAGAAAACATGCTGTGACATGGCAATCATAAAAACGACAAAGTATTTTCAACTCGACAGCTAATAAGAGGGGAATGGAAAGACGTACCCATGTAATTGTCATCAAATGTGATCTCTTTAATCTGTTTGGTCTGAATCTGGCCATACACTGATGTCAAGAAGTATCCCGGGTAATAGGCCTTGACGATTTCTTCTTTAACCGCAGTGATCAATTGGCCTAAAGATGGTAAGGAGAAATTGATCTTTTAATTGCATTTGCATTGAGCTAAAGGTCACAGTCGATGCAAATAATAAATGTAAATATCCACATTTTGAGGACAGAAAATGAGATTTTCTTCTAAAACTGATGGAAATCTAGTCAAATTATGAAAAATCCATGTTTATGAAAGGTACATGCACTACCCTTCAAAAGTTTGGGGTAGGTAAGATTATTTTGAAAGAAGTCTCTTGTGCTCACCAAGGCTGCACTTATTTGATCAAAAATACAGTAAAACAGTAATATTGTGAAATATTATTACAATTTAAAAGTACTGTTTTTAATATATTTTAAAATATCATTTATTCCTGTGATGGCAAAGCTGAATTTTTCAGCATCATTACTCCAGTCTTCAGTGTCACATGATCCTTCAGAAATCATTCTAATATGCTGATTTGGTGCTCAAGAAACATTGCTTATTATGATCCGTGTTGAAAACAGTTGTACTGCGTAATGTTTATACATTTTTGATGAATAGAATGTTTAAAAGAACAGCATTTATTTCTCTAAAAAAAAAAAAAACTGGCTGACCTCAAACTCGTCAATTGAAGTTTACAAACCATACTTAATAAAAATGCCACATACAGATGAGCTTTTAAAAGACTGTATTCTCAAATTAGAGTTTATATTTTGAAAGCCAAACCTTGCCAGAAGTAACTGCCAGGTCCTCCAAGCACCAACTTTCCTTCCTGTAACAAAGCAACAGTATCTAGGTGAGACCAGAAGAAGAAAACAGCAAATATGCATTACATGTTCTATTTAGTTCTACCAATGTCTCACCTGAGTAAAATCAGCACTGAATCCACCTTGACAGTAGCCTTGTCCTTTTCTTCCATGGAATTCTGCAAGGGACAGCATGTTATGTTACTCTCACTATAAAACAACTTATATTGGACAGTGCCATAACAAATTATCACTGACTGCAAGCCCACCTGTGCGACATGGAGCATATTCCACAAACTTAGTGAAGTTTTTGACGGACAGAAAACATGAGCCAGTAGTTTCAGCATTATATTCAGCATGAGTATGAACATGAGCAGGAGGATTAGGCTCTTCCACGGTTCTCCATGAGTAGAGGGGGGCACAAGCCTATGGAATGGATAATGCTAGAAGTTAAAGGTCATCTCTATCGACAGAAAACCCACATGCATGTCAACAGTAGAAGCAACCATGACCATGAATCCAGGTCACAGTTTGATAATCCATGAAGAACAGCACCTGGGCTTTTGATGTTACAGACAGAATTCCAGCATTATATCCACAAGCCAAAGAGTCAGAAAATTGAATTCAGAAGGAAAACAAAGNATTCAGCATGAGTATGAACATGAGCAGGAGGATTAGGCTCTTCCACGGTTCTCCATGAGTAGAGGGGGGCACAAGCCTATGGAATGGATAATGCTAGAAGTTAAAGGTCATCTCTATCGACAGAAAACCCACATGCATGTCAACAGTAGAAGCAACCATGACCATGAATCCAGGTCACAGTTTGATAATCCATGAAGAACAGCACCTGGGCTTTCGATGTTACAGACAGAATTCCAGCATTATATCCACAAGCCAAAGAGTCAGAAAATTTAATTCAGAGCTGGAACTGATCAGTTTATAATTTGAAACTTAGACAATTTAAGAACATTTTTAGAGTCACCAACCGTTATTTCCTCTAGAACACTGGTTCCCAAACTTTTTAGAGTGGCGTACCTCCTGAAGCATTTAACATCCTTCTGCGTACCACTCTCTTCCACTTAGACTGCAGTCACACCTTTTCCATTAAGGGACAATATTTGCCCCCTTAAACTGATTTTCGAGTGCATTTTTCCCTTTATAAAGGCGAAGTTTTTCTAACCCTATTAAAAGTTTAGTTCACCCAAAAATGACATTTCTGTCATTAATTACTCAGCCTCGTGTCATTCCACACCCGTAAGACCTTCGTTCATCTTCAGAACACAAATTAAGATCACAAATTAAGATATTTTTGATGACATCTGAGAGGTTTTTTTTAATCCCCCATAGAAAACAAAATAATTACCACATTTAAGGTCTAGAAAGGTAGTAAAGACATTGTTAAAATAGTCAACGAGACTACAGTGGTTCAACCTTAATGTTATGAAGCGAAGAGAATACTTTTTGTGTGCAAAAACAAAACAAAAATAATGAGTTTATTCAACAATTTCTGTCATTATCCTACACTCTATACACTGAAGACACATTGCAGAGCTTCCGGGTTCTACGTCAGAATGCAACTCATTATTGGCCGGCTCCTGCATCAGCATCACACACATGCATCATGGTGCTCACGTGAACAGGCATCGGCCAATACTGAGCCGGCATTCGGACATAAGCACGGAAGCGCTGCATTGCGTCAACCGCGTAGGAGACTGACAAGGTAGAGAAGAAAATGTTGTAGTCACATTGACTATTTTAACGATGTCTTTACTACCATTCTGGACCTTTAAAGTGGTAATTACATGCTTTCTATGGGAGATAAAAATTCATCAAAAATTATTTCATCAAAAATATCTTAATTTGTGTTCTGAAGATGAATGAAGGTCTGGCGGGTTTGGAACGACATGAGGGTGAGTAATTAATGACAGAAATTTCATTTTTGGGTGAACTAACCATTTAAGGTGGGGTAGAATTAAATGAAACTCCCCATTTTGTTCGCATACCCCCACTGTCACCTCGTGTACCCCAGTTTGGGAACCACTGCTTTAGAACTTTTGCGATTGAAGGCAAAGTATGTTTGTTCAATAACAAATGTTCTGGAAGAAACAACTGTTTCTTGATTTGAAGGAGGGTATGAGCCAAACTGACTATTATACTGACTATTTTCCACATAGACAAAAATATGAGTAAGATCTTACCAGCACACTATCTTTATGCACTCGTACTGTTGCTCCAAACCATTGATGGGATTTGAACTCTCCTTGATGCACTGTTTCATTTATAGTCACGTTTAGATCTCCTACAGCCAGAAAAAAATAAAATAAAAACATACATAAATACAAATTAACTTGATGATGATGATGATGATGATAATACCACTTATGAACACTAGAATGATAGGCTAAATAAATAAAAAATAAACAAATGTAATAAATGTTAAGGGGAAAAAAACATTAATAAATATCAACTATAAATATCAATCGCGTTTCACAAGCGAATCGTATCCTAGTGGATAAAATCAACTCCTGCCCAACATTATTTCCCACAAGATATCACATCACTTAAGTAAAATGTGTTATGAATGCAGTTCCATGTTGATTTTAAGCGCATTAAGATCCCTAATAAACTGAAAAGTCCAAGGTAAAAAAAAAGAACAGACTGCACAACACAAGCTCAGGTATCCACTGAGGTTAAAGGTCATATCATGAAGTGCTGGCACAAGGGGAAAAGACAGATGGTCACATATGGGCTGAAATCAAAACAAAGGTGACATGTCCTGACCAATGAGAGGGGTGGGGATTTGACAATAAGACCACTACACCGAGACCATCAGAGCTCAGGTTCAACTGCCAGAGGAGTCACTAGGCCAGAACATTCAAACTGAGTCTACCAAAAGCCTTCAAAACACCCCATTCCCATCCCTGACTGCCAAACTGAACTTTGCCACAGACATTTCTCCAGTTGCACCATAATTACAAGCATGATGCAACAGGGTTCTGTGGTGTGATGGAGGGGAAGGGGGAACGAGAGATTGAGGAAGAGGAGAAATGAGTGAAAGGTACAACTGGCGGTAACACAATTCTCAGCTGGCTCTGAAGAGGGCCTGGTCTCATTCGGAGGGAAGAGACTGTGCCAGGAACCTTCATCCAAACAAAACAGGAGCTCAAGTTATGTGGGTTAATATTACGAAAACTGTCAAAAAATGTCTGGATCACAGTGCAGCCCCAAATCAAAAGAAGAATAGGAAATTACATTTTGCATAAAGAAAACCAAATCTATAATTATATTAGCCAAAATATTATTTTCATTATTAGGCATCATTAATCAACCCGCACCCAAGCTGTCAGTAATGCAAAAGCAAATCAATAAAACCATAAATTATTTAAAATTACCAAATTTTTTAAATACAACTTTAATAA
>RJVU01048457.1:1195831-1215810 GCA_003731715.1 Anabarilius grahami | reverse complement strand
TAAACTAAAACTGAAAAAAGTCTTTTAAAATTAAAAAAAATTATAATAAAAATGACAAACATTACTAAGAAAATAACAAATTTACTAAACCATAAACTAAATTTAAAAAAAAATGAAAACAGTTAATATAAAAATAAAAGCTAATTCAAAATATTTGGAAATTGACTACTCGTTTTTTATCTTTGCTATTTTTTGTTATACAACACAAGTCATGCGACACATTTTCTTGTACAATGAGAATAAAATAATTGAACTGAATAATTTATTAGGACAGTTAATGCCAGACAAAAAGGAAAAGGCCTGAACAAATGACTGACGGATAAAAAGGCAGGACATTAAATGTGGAAATGTTTGTTAGGGTCACCAGATTTCAAGGCCACTACAAGTGGAGCACAAACACACACACACACAAAGCAGACACTCCATTTGTTTTTATAAAGGGGGAACCAAAACAAAGCCCTCTTCCGGCTTGGAGAGAGTATCCAGTTTTTCCGCCATATGTGTGTATGGACAGAGGGAGTGTCCCAGAGGTGTTACAGAACCCCAGTTGAGGTGTAATGTCAATCCCAGATTCCCACGATGGCTTTCTCCTGGGAATTTAAAATGAAATGGGACATCTTGCAAAATTCCTACTCTATATCTCATCGATAATACCTCAGGGGTGTCTGAAACTAAAATGTGAACTGAACAGGCTGGTCCACCTCATTTGAACCCCAGTACACTACGAATGAACTCAAGTGCACAAGTCTGATGAAATGTTATGTTGCTATGATGCATGTGAAATGCGTCTAACAGCTGCAAATTCACTAACTTTCTCAAGCACTTTCACTCTTCTCCTCGAGTTCTTGGAATGCTGTACACTTACACTACCGCTTTGGCTGACTGCGCACAAGTGTACAGTTACAGCACAGCTACAAGCGCTGCACATTTGTTATGATAAATTACACAAATTCACTCTCATTATGGTTGAGTTTTATCTTGAATGCCATTGGTACTTTCCAAGCAATGCAAAACCAGCACAAGATAATGTTTAAAATTTTCATTCTTATACAAAAATTACACACAACAAGGTTTGCTGTTTAAGCATGATAGAACAAGTAACCGCCTTCATTTGCAAGACAAAAAGCTAATTACATTATGTTCGGTACATTAACACCTAAATATACGTTTAAATGTGCCACTTTATTTGATGTCAAATTAATTAGAATATACAAAACCCACCTTCAAACATATATAACGGGAATTTTAGAAACACAAAATTGCTTTCATCAACCAGTGGAAATAACTGTCTTCCGCCTAACACTCAAGCTAATGTAGCCTAAACCGTACCATTTTGATAATGATCTGAAAGAACTGTAAATAAGAAACAATTAGCATGTAATGGGGGTTTATCTTATGGGGGGGATCTCATCTCTCCTAAATGTCCTTCTTTTCTCCACTGAATGCTTAAACGTTGGGCTAACATTAGCATAATGATAAGAGCCAGTTTGCTCTTGGCTTAGATGCTAGCTTTTTGTAATGGCTCCACATAAAATGAGAAAGACTTCAGGAGGCCTTCCAGCAAAAGGATTGCCAAAGTGAAGCTCACTTTAATTAAAACAATCTGGCCTTGTAAGAGAACAACAGAATGTTGTTTCAATCCAGTTATATGGAGAACAAATTTGGCTTTAACCGTTATTAGCATCTGTAAGTAGTTGGTGATCAGAATTATTTCGTAGTTCAGGTCATTGTCTTTGGAGGCTGTGGTCTTAAAGGGATAGTTCAGCCAAAACTGACAATTCTGTCAACATTTACTCACACTCATGACATTTCAAACCTGTATGACTCTTTCTTCTATTTTGAGTTTGTCCATCACAAAAGAAATGGGGCCTGATTTTGTTTTGGACCCATTTCACTTTCATTTGGACAAAAACCAGTTGAAACATTCTTCAAAATAATATTTTTTAAAAAGTCATTTCAGAAGTGAAGCACCAAAGAATCATTCTCAATAATGCCAGGAACATGTCTAAAGTAAATAGAGTCAGTTTGATTTCACATTGATTTTAAGGGGGAAAAACAACATTAACAACCTTTGTGGTATCTCTAAAAGAGACAACCACTGACTCGAACCAAGACGCAAACATCATTCTTAGTGTGGCTCTAATTAAGCTAAATGAGTTAGTCTGAAAATCAGGCTTGAATATGTTACCACTAAAATGCTAAGCTTGCTAGATACTAACCACTGAGGCAAAGTACGTCTTAACCGTTAACCCATCTCTTCTGAGGTTTGGTAATCAGACTAGAATTAAAGCTATAAAAATGAATTGGTGTGCCACATGTGTCATCTACTCAAGTTGTGGCAAGAAAATATTGGGTTAAAGACGCTGATAGCGCAAAACTAATGGCACTAATGGTTAGAGGCCATTAGATGGCGAATGCCTCAATTTCCACCTTCTTCTGCTTAAAACACTCTCCCACCCATTCCACACTTCATTATGTCCAGCTGTTTAGCTTATGTCACTTGAACGCTGTTATAAAAGCTTAAGCTTGCCAAGAAACCACACTGGTTGCTAATGAAGGTGCAAGAAAATCACAATCAGACAAAACACACAAACCCACCATCTGCCACCATTACATGACATTATGAATGGCACAGAAATCTGCATGTGGTAAAAGTAGAGTTGCAAAGTTTCCAGAAACTTTCCGGAATTTTTGGAGACTTTCCAGGATTTTTGGGAAATTTTCGTAAACTTTTGGAAAGTTTCTGGAAATTTACCATTAAAAAAAATATATTTTATATTAAATTATATATCCAGAAACAGGGATTTTCCTGGGAAGCTAGCTTTATACACTACATTAGGACTTACTTGTACACTACCGCTCAAAGTTTGGGGTCAGTGCTATTTTTTTTTAGAAATTCATAAATAAATTTTAAAAAAACTATTCAGCAAGGATGCATTGAATTTATCAAAAGTAACAGTAAAGCCTTTTTTATATAAAACATGTATTTTAAATAAATGCTGTTCTTTTGAACTTTCTTTTCACCAAAACATCCTGAAAAAAAAAAAAAGTTTCCACAAAAATATTGAGCAGCAAAACTGTTTTCAACATTGATAATGATAAGAAATGTTTCTTGAGCAGCAAATCAGCATATTAGAAAGATTTCTGAAAGATCATGTGACACTGAAGACTGAAGTAATGATGCTGAAAATTCAGCTTTGCCATCACATAAATTACAATTTTAAAATATTTCAAAATACTTTACTTTAAGGTACTTTCAATTTAATAATATTTCACAATATTACTATTTTCACTATATTTTAGCAGCCTTGGTGAGCTTAAGGGAGTTCACTCGAAAACATTTTTAAAAAATCGTATCGACCCCAAACTTAAAACAGTAATGTATTTCCCATAACTTCGTCAAAAAACAACAAAATAAATCAAGCTAACTGCAATTCAATATGTGCGCCAAGAACAATTCATTACCATCAGTCACTTCTGTAAGTAACTTTAATTATTTGTGATTATCCCAGTTTTCCCATGCCAAACAGACGCGTATTAACTGATTGCAATTTGTGGCCTCAGAAACATTTCTGAAAATCTATGCAAACAAAGTCGAACAATTATCCAGCTATTCAGAGGGAAGCAGAATTTGAATGTTGTTATTAGCAAAAACGGTCACAGTGATAGCACACCACGTCCTCACAGAAGATGTGGAATGGATCCAAAACAAAGCATACATGGTTGCAACTCTTCGCCATCAAGAGAAATGCAATGACCTCAATGAACTAACATTCTCAAAATCAAAGAAAGCCAAAGAGAAATTCAAGCTCTGGACGGTTCGTTTTTGGGTGTTTTCCTTTGTGCGACGCCAGTGAGCTTTAACTCGGATGCCAGCCTGTCTCTGCATCGTTAAGCAGCTAAGCGGTTGCGATGGAAGCAGCTAATAACGAGACGGATAAAAGTGGGCCGAAGAAGCTCTGTCTGCAGCCCCTCGTCTGCTCGGTAGACCTGATCCGCACGTGCTCTGTTCTGCTGTCTGGGAGCTGCGGCCCACAGATGATGAGCAAAGCAGTGACCACTGGGTCAGCTGGCACTGGGGGACGACAGCTCACTCACACAGCTGGCGCGCCAAGAGCCCTGAGGAGAACTGCATAGTAATGGAGGAAGCTGTCACTAAATCCCATATTAGTACAAAAATGAAACCTTGCATGATATAATGCAAGAAAATTAAACACACTCTCAGACAGTTGATGTAAATGAAAACAATGAACTGATTCATTCAAAATTTGCAAAATGCATTTGAATCTTTCAAAATGCAACAACCATCTACAGTTCCAACAGTAACTTGTAAAAAAAAAAGTGCACTCGTGCAAGGTTCGCTGCAGTGTTGTGCTGGTCTGGAACAACCGTTAAATCTGCACACATGCCCTCTCGACTGTTGATCTGATAAACGCCCCCACCCCGTTTTACACAGGCAGATTTTAAATGTCACCACAAAAACATTTCCTCCCAAAGGATATGGTTCAAATTAACATCATACACCAGGTGCTGAGAGGTCAGCCAGATATAGAGCATTTGGCTTGACTCGCAAAGAGCCAGCTCTGCATTACCTGCTATGCTAATTAATGTACTAACTATGAAACCAGAGGGAAGTTAAACATAAGAAGTGAAAACATAAGAACAACAACCTAAAAGGAGTATTTTAAAGAGGTGAAAAGTGAGTGTTGTGCTAACTTTCTTTGATGTATCTTTATTTATGTCTAACACCTCAATGCAACTTTAAAATTATGCTTAAATTAATGATATTTAATAGAATTGTCATATCAACTACCCAACAAAAACATGTTTTCCACCCTTATGGTGGCAGCCATGTTGAGATTAGCCGAATACTACTCTCTTTATCTCAGTGAACCCCTAATATTTTATTTGTGGAATAAATGGATTGCAGAATTTTTACAAATATGGCTTTCAGCAATGACATTTGTAAACAAAAGCATTACATTTGCATTTTATAATGCATCCACATGACTAGGTTTCAGTCTAAAGTCTGAAACTACTGTTGTATCCGCTAGAGAAATGTAAACTTAGTGCAAATCAGACAATGGCTACATAAAGTATGTTCTATTATAGTATGAATGTGTGTATTGTGAATATATCTGGATGGCGGACGTACTACATTCTCCATGTTATCATTGTCATGTGACCTACAGTGTCAGTTGTGTTGCTTTACTGCCATTCACAAATCCCCTCATAGGAATGTAAAGTTTCCAAGGGATGCGCACTTTAGAATCTCAGCGAAAGTGGTAAGTCATCCAGGTACTTTTTGTCTACTGCTTCATGAATATGGTTGGTGAAATCAAACATACTCTTTTCACAATGTTTTTCACCTACAATATAATAGGGAAGTATGCGATTTTGAGCAGGTATATGATGTCCCCATATTAATAATGGACAAAATTGCTCACTTTAAAGAGCGAACTACACCTCTTTTAGGAGAAAACGGTCTGAAAAAGGCATCTAAGAAAGCACAAGCCATGTCATTCAACTGCAAGCCACATTTTCATATGTGACACGACAACATTTAAAGCACCCCATGACATTTACATAAACACAGAGTGTGGTTTTACCTCTTAAATCTCTTGATACCAAATTGTAACCCCAGCCCCCAAAGAGCTATAATTCACACATTCGCAGAAACCAAAAAACATCCCAAAGAGAGTTGCAACTGTTGGCCGTCGACACCTCCAAGAGAGCTTTCTCAGCATGGAGTCCCATCTTCACACTTGAAAAGAGTAAAAGGGGCCATCAGGCGCAAACAATTAGCATCAATCGCTCACCTTTGCATGCAATGCCTTACGTCCTTTGTTTGTAATCCTGCAGGCAATAAACAGGCCATCTAAATGCAGGCTGATTGGACATTCATTGTCGTTGCCAGCCCAGCAGGGGCCTGGTAAACCAGAACAGAAGAGATCAAGGTGATAATGATCGACCCAAAATGTACATCAGGAACAATGGAGATCTGCAGAACTCCAGACATCAACCCCAGGCAATTGTGGAGCCCAAGGGCTAAATCTCTGCAAAGCTGACTGGGACATTTGTTCTACCGTGATCGAACACATGCCTGTTTTTCCACCAGGGCACATGTACACCCTTGCATAAAAGAGCCTATTATGCAAGTCTGCCAGGTCCAACTAGGTCATAAAAAGCAGACAACTTGTCAATGGAAAAGACAACCTAACCCACAGTCCCAATCAGCTAAGGTTGCACCCATTAACCTGCAAAATAGAGGACTTTAATTGTACAACAGGCCAATCTGATTGACATCACCATCAGAGCCAAATGTCACGAAGCCAAAGAACTAAACAAGGTTTTATCATGAAGCAAAAGAGCCAAAAACATGAATAAATAAATAGAGATTTAAGTCACATGGAAAAGTTTTGCTACTGAAAACAGCAAACCTTTCAACCAATGCACAAAGGCCTCTATTGTACCGACTCCATGGAAAACACTAGTCGTCGTAGAGAGAACCTGGGTGAAGAATAGCTTGGCAGCCAACGTACACACACCCATCTCCAGCTGGATGCAAGACTATGGACAACAGACGGCCTAATTCAAGGAGGAAGAGTAGAAATGATAAATAGCAAATGAAACCCTGGTAGAGCTAAAGTTGGTCTCTGTATTTAGCAAAAGCAAACTGAGCTCAAGGTCTGAGGTAAACATTGATCTAGCAATGACCTTCTTAGAGAGGGTAAACTTTGTGAGAATGATGACCACAGCTGAGGACGACCTACTGTACACTATATCAGGGCCAAACCATCTAGGACGCAATTCCAACATGCCGTTCTAAATAAACACAAGACTAGTGACAGATTCATAAAACATTCTTAAGAACAAAATTTAACTTTAATTTATTTTTTTCTTCTGTTTTTTAACTAAAAATAAGTGTATTCTCCAAAATACTACTTAAGAATGTTCTTATCCTTCTCCTTAAGTTTGTTCTTAAGACAAAAACTTTCAAATTCTTGAAAGGAATGTTCTTAAAAGCATCGTAAATAACTTCTTAAAGTTTGGATAACCTCCAACTTGTCTTAAATCCACGAAGGCAAGATGTTTAATGGATTTATTGGGTTGTTTCAAATATTAAGCTTTGCAGCATAACAGTAGCTACATATAAAACATATTACTACTACAAAATTCAAGATTGTGAGGTGATTGCTTCTTACTTGGTACTCTTTTCTCCTTTAAATAGATCTATTTGGGCTTTAGGCTACTTAAAGGTTAATAGATGGACAAACTGTTACAATATACCAGTGTATAGTCTATTAGAGAAGGCAACCTCACAAATAAGATGGTATACAATCAGAAAACAGCAAAGCCTGACATTTTATTCCAATGAAAAAAAATTAAGATGTTTGAAAGAAAATATTTAAGAACTTTTCAAGAACTGCACTTTGGAATATCCTTTATCTTAAGAACTTTCTTACTTTTTTTCTTAAGAAGATTTTTGTGAATCCAGCCGTAGGAGGTCATTATCAGAAGTGCCTATGGGTTTGATAGCCAACGTAACTTGGTAAACCTCAACTTTCTGAATCTTCGGGTAATAAAATACACGGAGGCAGGTGAGAAAGTTTTTTATGTTTTTACAGTAATATTCCTGCCATTGTGGCTGTAAATTTGTTGCCTTTGGCCACCAATGCAGACAGTCCAGCTCCTCGGATTCAACCACAAGCTTCAAACGTTCGCCAACAATCATCAAACACCAAAAACATATTTTTGAACATCATAAACACAAAAGGAATTCATGCATAGTAACACATTATTCTCTGAAAACAACACTCATCATCTGGAGCCACGCAAATCCCAGCAAGAACAAAGATGGTGGTATTCGGTTTCTATTGTTTCTGCAATCCAAACACTTCAAATAAAGCTATTTAGTTTTCTGACATTCAACCCTACATTCAGACCCTGACCTTTCCCCTTTCACAATACAGGGGATCATCTTCTTATCCAAAGGTAAAGAATACAGAGACTTAGGAATGTAACTTCACTGACATAGACTAACTGTTGGATCTTTGATGAGAACATACAAAGAGATACTTACTGCAATAAGACATTTAAATTCAGCTCAAGTTAAGTGAACAAGTGTGACTTTTTATGTTCCAGCCACAATTTCTCAGGACAAATTAGGTTTATATACCAGAGCATCCGGAGGAGGCCCCTACATAGGAACTGTGCTGTTCTTCTCTCAACGTTCAAGAATCATAAATTTCTCTTCCATGTATACAGCTGTAAAGTCCCCTGACACCAAGATTGTGAACCCTGTCCTCAGGCAGTTCTCTGTGGTGGTCTGCACACTAGCTAATTCTATTAATGCATGCCAAGGAGTGCTATTCTCCTCAGACCTACATGCCCCTTTGAGGCCAGACTCTCAGGGAGTCTGTGGATGAGGCGAGGAATGAATGTTTTGTCAGAAAGGAAGATACAGAGAGCAAGAGAATGAGAGAGAACATGCAGGACAGAGAGTTTATCCCGGACACCAGAACAAGCCAGTCTTCAGACAGCTGGCTGCCACTGTTTAAATGAAGTTTGGAAGACAAGCTTTTTTTTGCCCCACCTTTGACTATGATTTTTCTGAAATATACGTAAATCAAACCACTTCTTTTTGAAACCCACAATAATATGGAGGCACTCCAGGACTGTGTTTCCCAAAAGCATTGTAAGCCTAAATAGATTGCAGAAATCATGCATTGGCAACAATCTATTTAGGCTTACAATGCTTTTGGGAAATGCAGTCCAGACCTGTTTCTAATGAGGTTTTCCTTAAAGGACATGTTCTTATGTTCACAACTAGCTGGAAGAAAAAAGGATGGAACCATGGGTCAAAGATGATAGTCTACATGTTTACATACACTAACATTTAAAGGGGTAGTTGATTATGATTTCACTTTTTAACTGTAACTTTAGTTAGTGTGTAATGTTGCTGTTTGAGCATAAACAACGTCTGCAAAGTTACGACGCTCAAAGTTCAATGCAAAGGGAGATATTTTCTTTTAAAGAATTCTCTGTTTAAGCACTACAACAAATGGCTAGTAGGGACTACAACGAGCTTCGCCTGGGTTAGTGACATCACTAACCCTAAAAGTTACATAAACCCCACCCCCGAGAACACACAACAAAGGGGGCGAGGCCATGTTGGGCTGCTTTAGAGAAGAGGAAGAGTTGTTGTAGTACAGTGTTGTTACCATGTCATCATTTTACGCCGGACTGCTTCACAAATGAGGGTCAATTCAATCATTTGCATTTAAAGGGACACACAAAAAAGCATGTTTTTGCTCACACCCAAATAGGGGCAAATTTGGCAAGCTATAATAAATTATCTGTGGGGTATTTTGAACTGAAACGTCACAGACACATTCTGGGAACACCAGAGACTTATATTACATCTTGTAAAAGGGGCATAATAGGTGCCCTTTTAAAAAAAAAATGAACTAAATAAATGCGCAGGCATTCAATAAGGTGGATAGAGAGTCGGACTTGTAACCCAAAGGTCATGGGTTCGAGTCTCAGGTCCGGCAGGGATTGTCGGTGAGGGGAGTGAATGTCCAGCGCTCTCTCCACCTTCAATACCACGACTGAGGTGAGACCCTTGAACAAGGCACCGTACCCCTAACTGCTCCCCGGGCGCCGCAGCAATGGCTGCCCACTGCTCCGGGTGTGTGTTCACGGTGTGTGTGTTCACTGCTGTGTGTGTGCACTTGGATGGGTTAAATGCAGAGCACAAATTCCGAGTATGGGTCACCATACTTGGCCACGTCACATGTCACTTCACTAAATATACCAAATACCTCAAATGGGATGCAATAGAATAATTTTTACAGCATAGGCGATCTGAAGACTTGTAGTCATGAATTTGGTGAATTTGTTACAAAAGATGAGTTTTGATGGCAACAGTGCTTTAAAGGGGATATTAAATAATATGACTCCCTTATTATTTTAATTAAATATCACCCTCTTTAAAGTGTCTCTGGTAAAAATTTAAGCTAAAAAAAAGATATATATATTATATAAAAATTAAAAAATCTAGATCAGTTAGTTAATTTCAATACCCCATAGACAGCTAATGGGCAGGATGGCAGACTAGTTGACCATCTATCACAAACAGCATCGGAAAACTAAGAAATAACATTCTATCAAATGCCTGGGAAGAAAACTCTTGATATTGTGCATTCTTTCACCCCTTCACTCAGCCTCTACTTTGAGGCCCATCCATCCTCCTCTACGACGACATCTCTGGAGTGAAAAGTTCAGATGAAGTCATTGCTGAGAGAGCTGCCTCTTGCCATGACTTCACAGTTCATAAGAAGGAAGCCAAGATACTGTGTAGGAGTGGGGGGCGTATAGTCTAGAGTATTAGACTGGAAGTACAGGGTGAGGAGTTTAAATATCGCTCCGAATTACATCATCAGAAACCCAGAATGGAGAAACACACGCTTATAGGTGCACACACACTCCTCTGACTCATTCAACCATGCGTCATGCTCTAAATCATCCGCTGCTTCTGAAATTCATCTATGCCAGATACCCTATGGCAGAAAGCTGGAGGGTCTGCTTTAGAGAAGGTGAGCAATGAAAGAGACTAAAGTGAGAGGAAAAGAAAGGTCTGCCTGAAAAAAAACACCCCAGAGAAACCAGAGCCAGCGTGAGCCCACTCTGACTAAAGCCCCTCTACAGCTGTGCACGGCCAGAAACAGTCCAGCAGACAAACACAGATGGAGATGGCTGATTGTGCCGTGTTCTAGTCAGGGCATGCGTGAGTTGATTATTACTGCAATCATACCTCAGAACAGTGCCGCGCAGCTGTCTACAGCTTGAGAAGAGAGTAATGCAGCCAAAGGGCAGGGAAGCCCAACAGATCAGCAGTGTGATTGAATGGCATGCCTCATACTCGGTGATTTCCCCTTGGATTTATCACCTCATATGTCTACAAAGATCATATCTATGGGTTGAAGGTGATCATGTGATCTTTCAGTCACAGCTAGATTACATTTACGATTACTGCTACTCCATTCAACAAAATTCTCCATTCAGAGTTTTGCCAAAGGCCGACTGCCGGTATTTGGGGATACATATAAACGCACCTTATGCCTCATATTGACTTCTGGGGTAACATTACTAATCAGTAAGGAATTTTTTTTATAAATCTGTTATTTACTCATGGTGTTTCAAACCTGCATGGCTTTATTTCAACAACAAAAGAAGAAATTATGAAAAATATTTGGGGGTTTTTATACATATATAGAAAGTTAATGGGGTCCAATGTTGTTTTGGACGCCTTCAGCTTTCATCGTATAGACAAAAACAGTTAAAACATTCTTCAAAATATCTTATTTTGTGCTCCACTGAAGAAATAAAGTCATACAGGATTTTGCCAACATGAGTAAATGACAGAATTTTAATAAATATCCCTTTAACATGAAAGATCTCATCCGGAATCAACCGTTAAACTAATAAGGAAATCAGGATATTAGCTAAACAATGAAGCATCAATTCAAATTTGTCTTTGAAACTATAAAAGTAAGTTGTGTGACTTATCTACATCACCAAAAAAGTTGAAGTAAAAACGAACACATAGCGGATGACTGCAAGACCCGACAACAGATCAGGGATGTCTAACTTTTGGCTTTTTTCGTCTAAAGGTTACTCATAATCTAGCAAAGTTCATCTTTGAATGGTTGGAGATTCTCATGTTAGATTACGCAGAAGATTTTAAGTAACCATAAAACGTGCAATCAGGGATAATTATGGGGGGCAATCTTTATTCCCCTTGAGAAGAGCTGGTACCTTACTATGACTTCATCATATTAATAACCTCTAGTCAAGTCTGATAAATGGAAAAACCAGCAGTGATGCCACTGACAGAGATACTTGCGTTGTCATCCGCTCACATATAAACATGCACACACACTTCAGGCTTGCACTACACAAACACTAAACCCCACTTTTAGGACTGTCGCTCCCCAACTGTGGTGATATGCTTTGATGTAAATGGCAGTGCACAGACTGGGTTGGGATTGTAAACAACAGTTGGGGGATACCCCTGGTTTCATTGCCCCCTGGACTGGAGAGTGTTAACACCGAGCTCTAGAAGACTGTAGTACACGATGAAAGAGAAACACACTGAATCAATGAATGAACTAGGTTAAATTTAGGACAACGGCTTTCAACCTTTACAGACACAGACCACCAACCAAACTCTCAGCCAAGCCAGGGACCACATGAGTATTGAAAAAAATCCTACTTTTTCTTCTTCTTAAGAACATTAGCTAACATTACAAATATAAATATATATTAAAAAAAGCATTGGTTAGAAAGTTAGAAATCAATTAAATGTTACAAGTGTCCATCTATGACCCTTGGTTGAAAAACTTGGCTAAACTAGTCTTTTTCATCACACTGATAAATAAGACTGTACATTTCTTGGACATGAATGACAATTACCCTTCATACTATGGTATTGTACCTCATAATGTGGTAAAACACTCTATTCTGAAGCCACAAAGGTGTGTCACTACATTACAATTTCTAATTCTCAAAACACTTTAAGATAAAAGTGCATATAAGACAAAAATACATACATACAGTCATGTCAGGATGTACAGCAATATCAGGGTGGACAAAACACCTTATCAACAGTGATGTGCGGCACTTAAAGTTATTAAATAGAATTTAAATGGTAGTACATTTCGTATAATTAAACAGCTCAGTGTTGGACAATGATCAGTGAACTTGGTCTAATTGTAATTTTCTTTGAATGCACGCCAAGCCTCTCCATATTCAATGTAAAATCAAAGAAGGAAACCTACCTTGACTCAGTCGTGTAAAAGTCCACCGAGTACCCGAAGTAACTACCGTTGGGTCCGTTATACACCGCTGGGTTCTCCACATCCAAGTTGAAGGCAACAGACAAAGGTAGAAGAATCAAGAGAGAAAGTCCCATTGGAGAGCAGTTCGGGTTGTGTGAAGACGCTGAAGTCTTTGAACGGTGCCTTTTGGAGCCCATTGTAATCGTTATGTCACAATCCGCTTCTTTATTAAACTTCTTTCACAACAAAATAGGGGCACTTGAACGGAATCCTCCTGAAGATGCTGCCTTACGCAAATCTCGTGCCTTAGTGAAGTGTCTCAGCTTGATCCTTATTTTCCCAAGCGCTCTGTTGCGCGCCTCCGTCTATCTGTCCCCTTCTCTCCTTTCTGCGTCCTCCCTCAAGCTTAATTGAAGGGGTATTAGGAGGAGGTTCAGTTCTTCCACTCGTGACAAACTCCCATAGAGGTGGAGCTAAGAGCACAAAAGTGGGGAAATAGAGCGGTACAATATCGAGATAGATAACTTCATTAATCAAAGGAGGGAAAATACATTGCAAAAGCGGCAGGATAAAATGTAGGCTATAGGCTACAACATGGAGACCTTTTTTAAATTGAATGAATTTAATAGTTTAATAGCTAATTCATTTTGCACTGTTCTATCTCAAGCTAAATTAAATAAATATATAATTTATAGTCTACTGGGGGGAAAACGAAGAGACACTTAGTAGTAGGCTACTTGTCTTTGTAGAGGTCAGATCCTGAAAGAATGATATCATTATGATAGTTTATTTATATAGTTTTGTACATCAGTTTTTTTTTTCACTTATTTATGTAGCCTTCCTTTTTTATTATTATCAAGAATTATGATCAAATGTCCACTGAATGAAATTAAATACAAATATTTTAAAATTAAATAAAAAATACTAGCTTAAACAAGAAACAGAGAAATTGTTGACCTTTTCAGCAGTTTATCTGTCCACTTGAAGGACTCTTTGCATAGGTCAAAGATAGCTAAATTAATGATTAACACTTTAAACAATGAAAGAGCTGTTTTCAAAGTCCGTTATCCTCCAAAAACGATCTCCAAACTTGTTGCCTTCGACATGAACCTTCTCGGCATCGAGTTTAAAGACGCTATGTTGATAAAGCTTGTCAGGAAAGCCATCACTGAAGAGTTTGAAGCAATACTAGAAATTCCGCATATTGGTATGAGTCTGTTTTAATTTGGAGAAATGATGTTTATAGATACAAGCCTGTACACTGAGCAATCTCCATTTATAGATCTGACACCGTCAGGACACACGGAGCTGAGACATTGCGCGCGCTGTAAAAAGCCACTCCACCGACTGGAATTAGAGTGTTGTTTTAGTTGATTCAGCCTCTGCCCAAGGGATTGAAATGTGGAGCCAAATTTGGCTGTATGGCTACAGGGGAACTCGCCGTGAGAAGCTTTCTATTTGGGAAAGTAGGGTGTGAAGGGGGAGCTCACAGCTGTCGGACCACAGCCACACCACTTTCAAACAATCTCTTCCTCTTGCTCAAACTCAGTTGCTACAAAATCTCAAGAAATTGTTAATTTATTATAACGATGCTCGATTCTTGAACGAATCTTCATTTTGAATCGGATATTTCAAAAAGCCAGTTCGCAAAATGAATCTCAACGATTCGTTCACGAGAGCGATGCTCGAGTCAACTCACTGAATCAATGAACCAATCATCTCTTTCGAACCTATCCGATAAAGCACATAATCTGTATGAGTTATCAACACATACGAAACAGATGGGGTTAAATAAATGACATTTTATTGAAACGTGAAAAGTTTATTTTTTAATGTTTCATTAAAGGGTTAGTTCACCCAAAAATGAAAATAATGTCATTTATTAGGCTACTCACCCTCATGTCGTTCTACACCCGTAAGACCTTCATTCATCTTCGGAACACAAATTAAGATATTTTTGATGAAATCCGATGGCTCAGTGACTGAGGCCTGCATTCAAAGCAATGACACTTCTTCTCTCAAGATCCATAAAGGTACTAAAAACATATTTACAACAGTTCATGTGAGTTCAGTGGTTCTACCTTAATATTATAAAGCGACGAGAATACTTTTTGTGCGCCAAAAAAACAAAATAACGACTTTTCAACAATATAGTTATGGGCCGATTTCAAAACACTGCTTCGGAGCTTTGCGAATCGAATCAGTGACTCGGATCTTCTATCAAATGGCTAAACTGCTGAAATCACGTGACTTTGGCGCTCCAAGTCACTGATTCGATTCGTAAAGCTCCGAAGCAGTGTTTGAAATCGGCCCATCACTATATTGTTGAAAAGTCGTAAATTTGATTTTTTGGCGCACAAAAAGTATGAATGAATGAAGGCCTTATGGGTGTAGAACGACATGAGGGTGAGTAAAAAATTACATTATTTTCATTTTTGGGTTAACTAACCCTTTAAATATCGCTTTATGCTTTCTGTTTAGATTTTGTCCGCTGATGGGACCACGTAAAGACGTAATTACGTCATGGCCCAAACAGCCACTGAATCGGTTATTTGAAACGGTTCTTTCTGGGGAATTGATTCATGGAAATGTTTCCCATCACTGATGAGTGGTTCTCAAACTAAACCATGCGAAGGTGTTCGTGATCGCCAACAAAAATCTCGTTATTGTACCCGTTGGACACTATATGTTACATTTGTCGGTATTTTGTCGACAAATTGAACATTACAATACTGACAGCGTTCAACACCAGTGAGCAGGTAAGCAACCATTATAGTTAAAGGGTTAGTTCACCCAAAAATGAAAATAATGTCATTTATTACTCACCCTCGTGTCATTCCACACCCGTAAGACCTTTGTTCATCTTCAGAAGACAAATTAAGATATTTTTGTTGAAATCTGATGGCTCAGTGAGGCCTGCATAGCCAGCAATGACATTTCCTCTCTCAAGATCCATTAATGTACTAAAAACATATTTAAATCAGTTCATGTGAGTACAGGTTCAATATTAATATTATAAAGCAACTAGAATGTTTTTGGTGCGCCAAAAAAACAAAATAATGACTTATATAGTGATGGCCGATTTGAAAACACTGCTTCATGAAGCTTCGGAGCATTATGAATCTTTTGTGTTGAATCAGCAGTTCGGAGCGCCAAAGTCACGTGATTTCAGCAGTTTGGCGGTTTGACACGCGATCCGACACGCGATCCGAATCACTGATTCGACACGCTGATTCATAATGCTCCGAAGCTTCATGAAGCTGTGTTTTGAAATCGGCATCACTATATCAGTCGTTATTTTGTTTTTTTGGCACACCAAAAATATTCTCGTCGCTTTATAATATTAATATTGAACCACTGTACTCACATGAACTGATTTAAATATGTTTTTAGTACATTAATGGATCTTGAGAGAGGAAATGTCATTGCTGGCTATGCAGGCCTCACTGAGCCATCGGATTTCATCAACAATATCTTAATTTGTGTTCTGAAGATGAACGAAGGTCTTACGGATGTAGAATGACACGAGGGTGAGTAATAAATGACATTATTTTCATTTTTGAGTGAACTAACCCTTTAATATTTAGCTTTTAAATGTCTAAATATGTTACAAATGCTCAACGCGACCAATTTTGTGTTAAATTTACGTTTGTTATTCCAGTTAATTGGTGTTGTATATTATTATAAGTTATGGTAGCGTCAAGCACGTAAACTCACAATTCTTATGTTAATTTGTAAGAAGCGCAAAGATTTTATAAGCCATTTTTGCTGCTTGGTTTTAGTAAATGGTCTCTTTGGACTAGACAGGAAGTTCTGAATTCTGAAAGTTACTGTTTTCATAGTACAGTGAACGTTTTTCTCATGAAATGGCCCCTAAAGTTACACCATCTGTAATTTGGGTTTATTTTGTCCTGCCCTTTTTTTACACCTACTTGATTTCTGTCATACACCCTATAAAACATGTACAGATGCTGATGCAGAGTGATGCTTACATATACAAATACATATGTATCCTGCTGACACTACAAGGGTCAAAAGTTTGAGGACCTCAGAGAGACTTTAACATATACAGTTTAGAGAGAGATAAATGGTTACATGATCAGGCTGAGTCGAAACCTCCACACCAGAAGGATATCCTCCCTTTTACCTGAGAGACTCTAAATTCTCGACACTAAACACATTATATCTGCTGTGCACCTGAACATCTGGCACCATGAAGAGAATGAATGGTGTACAATTCACAAATCACACCACAAATCAAAGCATCCAGAGAAATGCAAAAGAAAAGTCTTATTGGTAATGTAAAGGAGTCATTTAAATCCACGACATGAGAGGCCTTTGTCCAGATCTGGTATAGCAAATGTTGAGCTAGAATAACAGGAAAAGATTAGGTAATGGGGCTGGATGTGAGTCAGTTTTTCTTTTCATGGGCTCTGCAAAGGGGTGTTATGTCTGTAGGATATTGCTTGGATGTTGTCATACATGAAGGGGCATTAACAAATGGTGGTGGTAGCCAAAAAATGTCTTAACTAGCGGAGCTACATATGCAAGTTTGGTATGCTGCTTTTTTTCAAAGCCCTCCAGCATATGCAGCTATAGAGAACGCAAATAGGCTACATTGAACATGTGGTCTTTTTCTCACAGGGTTTGATGACTTAAAGGGATAGTTAACTCAAAAATGAACATTTTTGCAATCCACAATGGATTGCTTTCTTTCGTGGAATGCAAAATGAGATATATATATATAGCGGAGTTCCCAAGCTCAATACAATGAAAACCAATAGAGACCACAGGCCAGTCAAGCAGGATTTAACACATCTAGCTTAAATTTAAATTTCAGTCTTTTCCTCACACAAAGGTATCATATGGCTTCAGAAGACATATTGAGTCGTATGATATGCTTTTTGTAATTTTTGGAGCTTGTCAACCCTTGGTCCCCATCCACTTTCATTATATAGAAGATACAATTTTCCATGGATGAAAGAAAGCCATACATGTTTCGAAATAAATTATGACAGAATTTATTTTCTGTGACTATGCCTTTAAGTTTTCTCCACTCCATGGGTATATTTAAAGAGCGGGGAGTATAAGTTTGTGTCTATACAGAAAGTGATGGATCACTATTTGCTAGCTAAGTGACTTGTGGAAAACTGCTGTCCTTGGTTCTTCTGAGTCAAGAGTTTTGTCATGCATGACTGGAGAGTCTAGAGAACGTTCGAGGCGTCTTTGGGTTTAGACACTACAGGATGAGTCTTTCGTCTGTGTCTCACTAGATCATCTCTACAGAAAAAAAGCACTTAACATTTCATCTGACAGGACATCACACATACATACTAAAGTGAGTGCTGAATTGTAACTGTAAAAAAAAACAAAACAACTAAAGTTTCCAATAAAACAACATTAACATTTGGTTACGATTTCTTGTGAGGTTTTAAACAGAAAAAGGACAAATTGATTTCACACTCCACTTCAAAAACGTATGTTCCCTGTAGTACTATTTTTCAGTGTGTCCCATAAATACCTTGTATATTTTTTAAAACTAGGGCAAATTTGTAGGTGGGGGACTTTCATACTTGCATTGTGACTTCACAAATTCTCCCATGGCAACCAATAGTGAGCACAACAAAAATAGTGTGAGTGGTGCTTGCTGTACTCCAAACAGCTGAGGGGCTGTTTTAAGACAGAGCATATAAATATTATACTCATTTCCATTTGCATTGATGAATATATACACACAGGTGGTACATTCACATGGTACCAAAATCACATGTCGTTCATTTCAAGGCTTTCATGCATAACCGCTTGCAAGGTTACATAACATTGTGAAGTTTAATTTCATTTGTTGATCTTAGCATGTATGTTACATATAATAGATTAAATATATGCAGGAATTTAATTTATGCAGGAATTTTCTAGGTTTCAAATAAATTAAGCATTATCATGGCATGCTGTCATTAACCACAGAAAATAGTTTTGATTCACGTCTGGCTGTTTTATTAAAGCACTTATTGCAATCTTCTGTACAAAAGTACAAAATGTGCTTATTTAAACAGTCAAGTTTTCAAATTTTTTCCTTTTGTCAGAATATATATATATAATTAATTAATTAATTAATTAATTTTTTTACGAAATGGTGGATGTCAAGTATTTTCTGTTATTGACAGCTTCCTCACGACTAGTATTAAACCCTGAATATTGCATAAATGTATCATTTGATTCTTTATTTTTAAGTAAGTTTTTAGGAAACAAAAAATTAAAGAGCAAGGAAATGTGAAAAAGACCGTAAATCCCTCGTGTTCAGATGTTTAAAACATCAAAAGCGAGAACAAGGAACTGAGACCCTGTCCTACCATACTCAATTAGTCTTGTGGTAGTGATTTGATGTTAAAACAAGAAAAGGCTGTTTCTTTGTTTTCTGAGAGAGTGAAGTTATGTTCACATTTGTGTTGGCAGAATGCCTTAATCTTTCAATCTCTTATCAGGATCTAAATGTACAATCAAGTGTGTTCTCTTTTTCCTTCTCCCTGTCTGTCACACAGCCCTTCACCTAACTTCAGAAAACTGATATGCATCACTCGGACAGGAAATGCCTCTAACGTAAAGACCTGCCTTGACTTCCTGCTACTTCATCTTATTGCCTCTCTCACATATAAAGACTCTGTGGAATTTCTTTCCCTCATTCTGTGCTTCTTTAACGTTTTCCTATGAAAGGGGAAGAAGTTTTGGGAGCTGATGTTGCTGATAGCTGCAGACTACTTGTTAGATTTTGAGTTAGCAGATGGATGCAAGATTAAGGAATGGGATTTTGGCTAGTGGGAGAGTTGGGCTTCCCATTGTACTGTAGAAGCAGAGCGAAATTGACTTGATCTTTATAATTATGGAGATTTTTTTGTGACACTAAGACAAGAATCAATATTTTAGCAAACCACAAACCAGAATTATTCAACTTTAAAGCATAAATCATTTGTGCTATATGAATGATATCTCAAATCATGTGGTTTGTTGAAACTCAAAGAGATCTAATGTACACTCTAAAAAATGCTGGGTTAAAAACAACCCAAGTTGGGTTGAAAATGGACAAACCCAGCGATTGGGTTGTTTTAACCCAGCGGTTGGGTTAAATGTTTGCCCAAC
>RJVU01048457.1:1175944-1195567 GCA_003731715.1 Anabarilius grahami | reverse complement strand
AATTTTTAAACAATATTTGGGTTAAATAAAACTACCCAGCACGTTGGGCAAACATTTAACCCAACCGCTGGGTCAAAACAACCCAATCGCTGGGTTTGTCCATTTTCAACCCAACTTGGGTTGTTTTTAACCCAGCATTTTTTAGAGTGTACGGCCTGGCTGATGATAAAATGGGCAAAAAAATCCCATAGACTAGTATTGAATGACGGGCCCGAGCCATATTTAAAGTGCCCCTAATGTGCTTTTTTGAATATTACCTTTCATGTAGAGTGTAATATAGCGGTTTGTGAATGTAAAAGGTCTCAGTCTCACTAACCTTTTCACATTTGAAATAGTTAACCCTGGGTCACAGAGGCTTGGAAGAGTTTGGTTCGTGTTGTCGACATGTCGAGAAGATGCTGTTTTCATCGCTGCAAATCCACTTTGATGCCCTTCAAAAGAATGAGGACTCGCACTGGAATTGATATACGGAAAAAATGAAGGCATCGTTCCTGTTCGTATTACTGTGTATCAAGCATTGAGGAAGCCTCCGGAGCTGAAATTCAGATATGGTAATAGGTGTTTCGTTTACGACACGCACTGTAAGCAATAGACCACAATCACAACAGACTGGGCCATCTGACCAATCAGGGCAGAGCAAGCTTGATGAAAGGAGGAGTTTAGAGAGACTGAATCTTCGAACGAACCGTTTTCAGACTCTTTGAGAAATGAGGAGATGTGCAGTGTTATATTAAAAGTGTTTTTTGACCTTGTAGGAGATCTACAGAGCAAAATTAGGAACCTTTCAAATAGCATAATAAGGAACGTTAAGGACTTTGTATGCATCCTCTTTTTGACATGGGCCAGTAAGCAACCACTTGGAAACCACCCAGAACACCCTAACTGCATAGCAACACCCTGGCATTGTGGTGGTGAGTTTTGCATGCATTTTCTTCAGAACATGCCAAAAGGATCTCAGTTTTACGAATGTGAATCTTGTTTTGTAAACGAGAAATAGTTCAGTTTCCTTTCATTCCTTCTTTCTTTTACTTGTTCTTGATAAAGTTTAGCATATGTTGCAGACGGTGCTCTGATCTCCGTTTTTTGATGTTTAGTTTGTGTTGCTTGGACCTCCTTCAGATTCTCTGAGTAACTTGCTCCAGAACTACATTGCTCTTCAAAGGCTCATTAGAATTATGTCCTCCTGGAGAAACATTGCAGACTCCATAAATTCTCACACTGTGTAATTTCATTACTCTGGTCTAGAAGTACAGAAGGTCACCGAAATCACTGTTGTTTTCTTACTGGTGATAGGTATGGTATAAACAAGGTCTTGTATGTTTCTTTGATATTAAGAGAACATAAGTCAAGAAAAGTAATTTGAGAAACCAAGTTATAGAGAAATTCAGAGCTGGCTTCTTAAGTCATATTTTCATTTCTAACAAAATATTTCCCCGCCAAGTATTATTATTGCATTACCTCATTACATTACAGGCTAGGGCAGTGGCTCTCAACTGGCTTTACTTAAGGATTTACATTTCACATTGGACAGAAGTGATGAACGCAGCATCAAAATTACATATCATGCAAAAGAAAAACAAAATATGTCCTTTAAATGTAACTGACCCACAATATGCAAAATTATTAACAACATTTACCAGCCTAAATCTGTAATAAACACCGGGCCAAATTAGAGTTGTCAAAAGTACTGACTACGGTACCAAATGACGCTTTGTGCGCTGTTGAGCGGATTTGTAAACACCTCTGATTGGCCATAGTGTTCACGCACTCATCAGATATGTCTGTGATTGGCTACAATGATCAACGCATGTGAGCGTTTGAAAGCACACGGAAGTGTTTGAATTTGAAAGCGTTTTGAAAGCAGGACTTGTATCTGTGTAAGTACTCAGTGATGAGCGTCATTGATGACTATTTACAACGTTTTTGAAGCGTTGATCATTGCAGCCAATCACAGACATATCCGATGAGCGCGTCAACACAATTGCCAATCAGAGGTGTTTACGAATCCGCTCGACAGCACTCAAAGCGTCACATTTTTAAAGCTTCAATACCGACTTGGTACCGAAGTCGGTACTTTTGACAACTCTAGGCCAAATATTGTGTTAGTATAGCCATATTACAGATGATTTGTATCAATCAATCAATCAATCAATCAATGGATAGGCCTATTTATTTTTTATTAAATGGTTTGTTGCATTTCATTATTTGCATTTAGCTTTGTTTTTTTTCCTGCTATCTGCAACACACCAGTTGGTTCATGCTAGGAAAACTCAATAAATTACCCTTACTGATGGGCAGTAACTTTAAAATAGTTAATTGCATATTATAGTAAACATAACTTTGAATTAACAATATTCTCCTCTGTTTCCCATAAAATAAACCTGAATGAGGTGAAATGAATTCATCTGAGTTCAATTAGTGAAAAATAAAGTCCTTGTGGTGGCATTTGTCCCAAGAGTTGGGGTCAAGTTCAGAAGTTGTAAATTTAGAAAACAGAAAATGCAGTGTTTACATGCAGTTGACCCCTTGTCTTAAAGTACTCTAACTCTCATCTGTTGTGTCTAAAGTTTCACTGCGCTATTTTCTTTTCTAAACACAGGCTGTAACGGTGGCACCACAGGAAACCGCTCTAGGATGACACCTAAGTTTGTATTGTTCTAAAACCTTCTTTAAAGAGCCACAAAATGGTTCACGACGCGTGCTTGTGTTTAATGCACATCCGCTAGGATCCCACACTGAGACATGAGGCGTAGTATTCTGCATTGAACCCCAGCTCAGAGTTCGCAAGACAACTAATGAGCCACGTAAACATCCCACCATGCCATTTACAGCACACTTATGTTGCCTTAGCATAGGATCAGTTGTCATTCATGCAAATATTGTTTATGATTTTTTTTTTCACGTTATTTCACGTTAGTCTGTGAAAATGGCTACATTTTAGAGGCAACTTCATGTAAGATTAAGATTTTACCATCATTTTGAGCAGGTCCCCCACTTTATGTTTAAGAATCACATAAAATGTGTGACATCATTTCACAGAGGAGGTATGGGAGGTTGGACAGAGTCAGCAGCAGAGCGGGTATGTTGACAGAAAGTGTACAAAGATCTATGTGAAGGCCTTCAGGGTCACCAAAATTCCAGAAGACAGCAGAGGTCGTTGCATGTTTTTGTGCAAACATTTGAGTTAATGTCAGTTTAACATAAACTGTTCCCAAACCTAACGAGCTGCCTACATAGACAGCATCATGAGTGCTCTCCTGATGCTAAGTCTTTTCCAAAACGTAGTAAGTTCACATAACTTGTGCAGTGCATTCTGGGATTGTCTGCCATCACGAAGGATAAATACTATGCTGATTTAAAAGAAGTTCTTGAGCAGCAAATCAGCATATTAGAATGATTTCTGAAGGATCATGTGACACTGAAGACTGGAGTAATTATGCTGAAAATTCAGCTTTGCCGTCACAGGAATAAATTAAATCTTAAAACATGTTAAATAGAAAACATATTTTTTCGATTGTAATATTTATTGCTGCTTTTAATGTTTTTGATCATAGAAAAAAATCTGGAAAACTCTATTAGAATCACTTTTGAGTTGTTGAGTCTCCTGAAACTTTGGGTTGTTGAGTAAGCTCCCTAGGTTCGAAGCTCTTCTTTTCTTTTTAAGCTAAAATGAGAATGTTTGTTCTGTAAAGTCTCTGTTAATCTCATAACGATCGCTGGTCACTTGTTAATGAGCTCCTTTGAATTTGTGCAATTGAGTCAAACACTTAATGACATAGTTGGCATTTTCCAAATTCTTACTTAGTTCTTATTTAGTTACTTTTAATGAAACAAAACAAACATACTTGTATTCTCTTAAACCTTTGTTTTGGGATATTAAACGTGGTAACACTTTGGTATGGGGAACACATATTCACTATTAACTATGACTTTTGCCTCAGTAAACTCTTAATTCACTGCTTAGTCAGGTAGTTCTTGTAGCGTTTAAGTTTAGGTATGGGGTAGGATTTAGGGATGTAGAATATGTTCATTAATATGTGCTTTATAAGTACTAATAAACAGCCAAAATGCAAGCTAATAAGCAACTAGTTATAAGTGAGAATTGTTCCCCATACTAAAGTGTTACCTTAAACTTTATCTCTTGCAATGACAGCAACAATACAGAAGAAGCTTCCATTAATGGGCTTCCATTAAAGTTCTACCAAGGTAGTATTTACTTACTCTGTCCATTGGTCTCTTAGAGTAACGGTGGCCCTCTGACCTCCTCCTGTGTTTTCTCATTGGGTTAAACCAAGTTGGGGGCAGGCATGAGGCCCAATGGGGGAAAAATATAGAGTATGGTTAAATGTGTTTGTGTTGGTGGGTGTGTGTGTCCAGGGGTCCTGAGCACAGAACAGACAGGCAGTAAATCAGGCTTTTAGGGGGATGCCACAGGGGAACGCTGTTCCCTCTGTCTTGAACCCCAACACACATACTCATGCACATATAAATAAACACATCACAAGTGCAGTCATTCCACGTCCATTGGCTTCTAAAGTTAGAAGCATTATGCTCAGAAGTATTGCTTGCTGTAGTCCATAAATCTTTCCACAATCAATGAAGTCAAACTAACTGTTTTTTAACACGTTAAAAATACTCAAAATACTACGAAAGTCATTTTCACAACATTTGATATGAATGGAAATGACAATGGCAGAAATAGCATTTTTGGAATAAAATGGCTGACTTCTAAGGCTAATTTCCTTTATAAATACAGTGTGTATTAGCAAAGTCCCTTTAAGACAAGTCATTTCACTCTGCGGCCATCTTTGAAACGCCTCTAGGGCATGCAAGTGCAGCTCCTATCTCTTTAAATGGGGAAACATCAAATTCTCCAAAACTGTTTGCCAAGCTTTCGATTAAATTTCAAATTTGAAATCACCAATGAAATCTGACAACAGCTGTCTCATAAATTTTGTTTGTAAATGCTCAAATCACGACAAAAAAAATTATTTTTCAGGCTGGATCAAGCTAATGCACATGCGCAGTCCTTAAATGCGCGTCTCTTGTGCCTCATTTCGGAGGCACGCGTCTGACTGTTTCTATAGGAACCGGAGCTTCTAACGGCCGCTGCAGTGACGCGATGACTTTACCAATCGGTGATTGGCTTTTATTTAGAAGGCGGGACTTATTCCGCCATATTGCGTGTTGCACTTTCTCCCATTCAAAACAATACGAGTGACACATCTTGTGTTATTCTATAGTCTTTGGTATTAATCAATATCATACTTTTTGCATAATTTTACAAAATTATGGCGTGATTGGAAATTACGTACAATATAAATATTCTGTTCACAAGTGATTTCTTTGTTTTCCTAACACATCATCTCAAATTTAATCTCAAGCTCTCCACTGATCCTGTTGCCTTCAACCATAGACACAACATTTTGAATAAAACTTTATTAGTGGCAAAATTGTTTGTTGTGGTGGAAATGTTGCCACAACTACACTCTTAAAAATAACTGTTAAAAAAACTAAACAAATTTACACAGTAAAATACCGTTTTCTATTGAAACCGTAATATGCAACAATGCATTCAGGGTAATATTATTTGTCGTTTTCGAGAAAGAAGCCTATAGGCTACTTTCTCAAAAATGACAAATATTACCCAGAATGCATTGTATTTATGGTATATTACTGTTTCAGTGGAAAACTATTTTCCTGTGTAAATTTGTTTTGTTGTGTTTTACAGTCATTTTTTAGAGTGTGTGGGATAATCGCAAAATAATCTAAATCAATTTCACACAGTAACATGAAACTGAATTATGCTAAAACACGCTAAAATGTAATTCACTCAAATTTTTTAAAGTGATCTTCATAATTTAAGATTGAATATCCAGGTCAGAAACAGGGGTAAAACAGAAAAAATTCAGTGATATTTCAGTCTTAAACCGAATACTATCAAAACCAAATCCCGCTGTTATAGGTCACAGCCTCTGTGTTGTGTTTGGCTCTGAAGCATTCTTTAATGCTTTGTATTTTATCTCATATTCTACTATTGTTCCTTGGATCCTGTGCATTCGTGGTTCTGCCATTTTTGGTAAGCGAGATTGTTGGCACTCACTAATGGTCACCATAGTCTGGAGCATCATAACAGTCCAACTGCAATGAAACACGGTGTTCTCTGGAGTGACTCACTGCATTTTCTAATAGTCCTGTAACACTCTCTGACACCCAGAATATGACAGGGTCTTCCTTATAAGACTATGCTCACAATAAAACATTCCAGGGAAAACAGGGTGACATACAGAAGAGTACCTTATATAGATGGCAGAAAAGGTTGTGATTACAATATTTGCGTATCTGTGTGGTGGAGAGGACCGTTTATTCAGTTAGACAGTTAAACTGAGTCACTTTGGAGTGGCTCTTTTAAAACACTCGGCAGGACTGATGGAGGGTTTTCGCAGGGTTGGGTTTCTGTGAAAATAAACCACAGTTGTCTTCACAAACAAACTTGGGGCAGGGGCGAGATGTTTCTTTTAATGGAGAAGTCCAAGGCATGCTGACCGTTGGAGTTGAGCTGGTAACTTGAGATATTCTGACCCTTAATAATGCCAGTTCATTTTCCATTTGTGAAGGCATCTCCACCTGTTGAGAAGTTCTCATACTCATGCAATTTATAGTATAATTGTCAACATAATTACCTTATAATTGTTGATAATTACTACAGTTTTATTAACAATTATAACAGTTTCTGTCTGTTAGACCCTACAAAAACATTGGTTTTGAAGGGCTCTTTTCATGCTGGTCCAAGCTGGTTAATGCTAGTAAGCACTGGTTTAGTGCTGGTCTAGCTGGTGGACCAGCATTATCAACCAACAAAGTCTTTCTGGTGAGGCTGGTTGACCAAGAAAGCTTTGCTGATTAAGGGGAATTTAAACGGCATTTTGATGGCCTGAAAGTGCAAACTTTGGGTTTCAAAGTGCAAGTTTTTGAAAAAGATACCATTATTGTCTCCGTGTAAACTACAAAAATGTGAATATGTGAAAACGGTGACATTATGCACATACGTATTACGTGTTCAGTCTATAGGCGTGTAGTGTTTCTTTACAAAGTGACATCGCCAACTACTGGCATGGCAGCAAAATACAGCATTTTTAGTCGTTTTTGTGGATCCGTGTGAACGGGGATCATTTTGACAATGATGTCGTCAGTACATCGTTGTAGTGTAAATGTACCCTTACTCTCCAGTTGGGGACACATTGTGTGCGCACCATTTATGGCGTTCAATCCGGACTATATGTGTTGTTACAGGAACCATCACTTCCTGCTATTGTAGAAAGGAATGTTGCTGTGTTTTTGGTTTGTGTGGAGAGTCTGATGCGTCACTAGCTCTTACAATGAAAGGCATATTTAATATGGTTCCCCGTTGAAAAGTATGATGTTCAGTTTTGATCAGCATGGGGTGAAGCTTGTTTATGGCTGCTTGTCCATAAACTAATGTGTTTCAGTCATTGTTTGAAAGATACTCTAATATTACATTTTAAAAACACCCTCTTTAAGGCATATTTCCATTCTGCAATGTTTGCTGACCATTTCTCATGACACACGGCTTCGATTTACAGATTGCCACAGGGAGTCTGACACCACACGGGACTCCAAGATGCATACAAACATCTGCTACTGTGAGAGTCTTCATGTTTCCCAGAAGAAGGACTAAGATTCAGAGCGGATTGTTTGTGGCAGATCGGAGAGAGGAAATGCATGGTATGTCACGTAAAAACAAAACAAACATTCTGATAAATGTGTTTAGCCACTGACAGGCAGCTGGAGAATGATGAGACAGTTGCTTTTCCTGCTGAGAGAGAGACTCTGGTGGACCCAATGTGTGTTGTTTCTTTAACACTGGCATGTGTTGCTCAACTCTACTAATTTTGTCTTTTAGTGTTTTCTACTACACCAGAACACCCAAGAGACCAACCAACAGATCTACACAGGTTAACTTTATGGTTTGCTATTTTAATTCATAATGTTGTCACAAATCATTCAAATGCACCACAAAAAAATGACTGGAAAATAGTCATCTATACCAGAGATTTTCAAACTCTTAAAGGATTAGTTCACTTTAAAGAGTTAGTTCACCCAAAAATGAAATATTGTGTCATTAATTACTCCCCCTCATGTCGTTTCACACCCGCAAGACCTTCGTTCATCTTCAGAACACAAATTAAGATATTTTTGATCAAATCCGATGGCTCAGTGAGGCCTCTATTTCCAGCAAGATCATTAACACTTTCAGATGCCCAGAAAGCTACTAAAGACATATGTTCAATGTTATGAAGGGACGAGAATACTTTTTGTGCGCCAAAAAAAACAAAATAACAACTTTATTCAACAATATCTAGTGATGGGCAATTCCTTCCGTATTCAACTTACGAAGAAAGCGTAACTGATGCAGAGTCAGTTTTTCCGTAAGTTGAATACAGAAGGCGTAGGACTTAGCGTAAGCGTTTTGAAGTGCGAGAGGCGTTACACTCTCTTCATAAGTTGAATACGGAAGGTGGTCTGGCGGAAGCTAGATATTTTACTTTATAACTCTTGTTAAATGCTTGTTAAGCTTGGATACGTCAGGATATTTATTAAAATATCTCAGATTGTGTTCATCAGAAAGAAGAAAGTCATATACACCTAGGATGGCTTGAGGGTGAGTTAAGCTTTGGGTAATTTTCATTTGAAAGTGAGCTAATCCTTTAATGCCAAGGACCCCCTTATGATTAATTTGTGCTCTAAAAAAATAAAGCCAACAATATACAATAAAGTATCATGTATACAGACCCATTTATATCTGTTTATATTTGTATATTTGCTGTTTAGCTGTTTAAATATATGTATATTTAATCCATGTATTTTATTAATCATAATTATTAAATACAATTATATTCATATATTATCATATATATATATATGTTTTTTTTACAAAAAAAGTTGTTTTACAAACTTTTGGCACCAGTTTGAAAACCCCTGGTAAATACCAGACCTGCTGAAATCATCAAGGCGTTCACAGAGCACCGGGTCACCTTGAATGCCCTCTTTAAGTTTATTTGACATCAGAGATTTAGAATAAACAAGACCAGCTGGTAGCCAGTGAGAATACATCACTGGTACTTTAGAGATAATGACACCTTACTATAAGACAAATAAACCTGAAGACACCCACCAACACACAAAATCATAACAGAAAAGATGAAAACTTCTCAAATCTTTGTACCTTAATTCCTTACTTGTATGGAAAATTGTAACGGCATAAGCCATGGACAAAAAAAGAGGCAGACTTTCTCAGTAGTTTTAGGCCTAACAAAGGCCTATCTGTGTAACAGGGGTTCCATTAGCAGCTAATGTAAACTGAGCAAGAACAAGGCACGTTTTAGTGCGGTACAAAAAATATCTTAAGATGATTTGCTTAGGTGAGAGAGCTATTTTGTATTAGATACTGCATTTTTCCTGTAGCATGTAAACTTTGAGAGACTATAAAAGAGGTTTCTATGCTGTACGACTGTTTACATGCGCAGTTTTGTGAGTGTTTGTTTTTAAATTATTGTAAACTAACTGCATGCTGTCTGTGTAATTCATTTGAGGGATCATTATAGTATAATTTTATTGCTAAACATAACCTTTATATGAAAAGTCTCATGCAAACAGATAAGATCTTCACTTATGAGTGCAGGATGTGAGGCATCTATTCTTTCAAGTGAATCAGCTCGTTGTCCTTCATCAGGGAAACACACTAACATCTGACTGTTTACGCTAAACCGACCAAGCCACCACCTTGTATGGCCATCTGTGCTCCCAGAAAGACTCAGCTGAATATTACCTAGAGTCCTGTGGCTATTAGACTGCTGATTCAAGTGCACTTAATGATGACCGCAATGAGTGTGAGGTTCAAACAGAACACAGACATGTTTCTCTGCTTATCTAAATAATTCCTGACCGCTAGTATCAAGTGATCCCGTGGTAGCATCATCCCCCCACCACCACAAAAGAGCTCATATAAAGGCTCCCAGAGAAGGTGATGTGGGGTATGTTCTGACATGATCTCAATAGTGGAAAGGGAAAGCAATCCCAGACCTGCTGATAACAGGCCTGGGTAACTGGAGCCATTCAGACAGGATCACATGAAGTTGTTTGAAAGTTGAATGCTGTGCTTTATATCTCTTATGACAGCTGACTACATAATAGTTCAGGGCAGTTCAGAGAGAGAGAGGGGTACTATCCCTTGAAACTTCTTGTGAAATATGAGTCACAAACAAATGATTATGAATCATAAGCTTGAAATATTCACACACCCACTGCTAGCCTCTCACGTGCTTTCCGTTCCTTGCCCTGGGTATGACTACTTTGTCCTGTACTGCAGACCCACTTCTCATCATTTCACACACAGTCACCTCTGCACATTGGCAGATAGGATTTAAATAGCTCTCAAACTGGGTTTCTGGAAAGTACTAACCAATGTCTGAGCCTGACAGTAGAACATCATGTAACATCTCACTTCATGAGAGAGTGTACTTGGCTGCCATCCTATCTACATCCGACCAACCGCATATTTCCCTTCCAAAGGTTCAACTGTCCCGGCCATGATAGAGTGGGTAAGACTGGTGGAGACTGTCAATTTAACATAAAGCAATCACATTTGAACTAGAAACCTGATACAATGGTGTTAAATGAAAATAAATTGTTTAAATAAAGTGAACAGCATCAAAAAATCTTTTTTGAGAGTGGAGAAACTCTGGAGTAGGTAAAGAAATAAACTTTAGAGTAGAGATCTGTTACCACATGACCTTTAGGAGCATGTGATTTCCACATAGAAATGGCAAACAGCAAGCAAGAGGAACCCCATATTACTATTCCCCTCTCCTCTATGTATATCCTTCATTTTTTTCCTCTGCTGTGAAAAGTCCTGCTCCCCCATTTGCCAGAGGTCTGGCTTACATTAACGATTTGGCATAGCGCCCCTTGGGGCGGTTCACACAGCGACGAGAGCCGTCATTGCTCAGACCCCGCCTGTCTCTGTCTCATCCACCAATTGAAGCCTCCCAGCCCCCTACAGTTACTCACGCCACCCTCCCTTTTCCCCAACAGAATATTTAGACTCTTGGCCGGAGCTCGGAACGTGTGAGTGAGCTGGAAGTTTGGTGTGTAAGCAAGCTGGTTGCTAAGCTGGAATCTGTGAGGAGTGTGTAGACGTTCACACACTCATGGCTAACCCATCCTGTCCATGTTCTGGCTATAGACCCTGAGCAGAGGCTGGGGATTTTAGGAAGGCCCAGAGTACTCAATTCTGACGTGAGCAGGATTGGAGACTGTAAAAGATGAGGCCAACCCAGGGAAGAATTTTACACCAAGAGATATGATGCATGACGTAAAGCTCATTGCAACAAGAACTCAGGGACTTGGGGAGATCTGAATCATGGAGTTTATAAACTTGGTGGCCAGCCAGGTTTACTGATGTCACTACAGGCAACCACAAGAACTAGGTACGCCTTTGTCCTGTTCAGCTCAGAGTAGAGTTTGTCCTCCAGTAACATCTACATTAGGTCTTCGAATTCAAGTCTTCATCATCTGTAATATCATCTGGCATTTATGGTTCCCCACCCAAACAGCAGATCACACCACAGTAAAGCCATCTATCCTCTCATCCATGCTCAAGTTCACATCACCTCCCATCTCACATGTGTCACAGAGTCTCAAACGGTTGATCAATGGTTTGGCAGGCACCGAGACGGAGTTGCTTTGATCCCACCGTTTGAGCGCTCAGTCTTTTAAAATGTTCCCGTGCTTTCCTACGGCCCTAATTGCTTCCATCTCTCTCAGTTGTGGTGCAGTCAACGCTGACTGCTACAGAATTAACACAGTGAAGGCTGGAGAACGGGACGGTGGGGAGGATTAGGTCACCTAGTTGTTATTTCTTATTATTTGCATTGGATCCTAAACCTTTGAATGTAGTTGCTGCCTAGAGGACCTAAGAAAGTATATGTAGGACTCGTTCACATCTTTAGAAGAACTAAAGGTGGGTAGAGTCCCAAAAATTCAAAACCACAATCTGAGGAATGCAACGAGAGCCAAATCATAAGATAGGCAAGGAAAAATAAGACAAATTAAACAAAAACCATACAAGACGAAGACAGATTCTCACTTCTACTTCAGCAACTTGCTGAATAGGAGAATGAGAAATAGGAGCTTTTGATTGAAAACACATTGCGCATGGGTTTGCGAAACCACGCTCTCGAATATCGAGATGTCCTTACTCATTTGATAAGAAGCTTTCAGTACTCTAAGCTGAATATCATTGAACTTAAGTTGCTGCTTTCATGGAGTCCTTTACTTTGTACGTTGTTAGGACCATCGCTATGGAGAATGTTTACATAACAACAACACCTTAAACCCAGATGGTTTCCACCCACAACACCAGCAGTAGTTCTTTCTTCGAAGTAATAGATCGAAGGAAAGGGAATTGGATGGTAGCTGCTCCTGAGTCTCTTCCAGCAGGTGAAGATGTTGAATTCCACAGGTGTGCTTTATCTAAGCCCTACTGTTCTCCAGGTGTGCCCTGAACACATGTTTCTTTGATATGAATTAAGGAGGGGTAACAAAAGGATAGGTGAGTAGGGAAACAGCGGCTGCATGGCTGAAATAGTCCGATTGCTTCATTATCCTTAAATTACCCCATTAGAGGTCCCTGCATGCCATTAAGTTGTTAAAGCTCTGTCCCACTGCTAAATGTTGAGCAAGAGTGTGTAAGCAGAGCCACTATTTCACCATCCTTTGGGAAGGGAGCATAACCCCGACCTGACTGGTCAGGGGTGGGTATATGTCTTTTCCATTGTGTAAACCGGAGCTAAGTCATTTTGTTCTCGAGTCTCCAGCTGAGTTAATGAGACCCTTACCTGGGGAGTCGGCACGAGACCTGGTTTAGCTTGCCTTACAATGACCGACTCAACTGTAAGAAAACAGAAAAAAGAGTTCTCACAATCTTTGTGGTGAGTGACGCTATAACCCTACTGCCCAAGCCATCACCACCTCCCCTGCTGGAGCCAAAACAGACTCCTATTGATGGAGGAAACTGGTTTGTTACTCACACACACATGCTCAGAATAATGCAGTGTCCACATGTTCATGCCGGTGATGGGTCTCCTACAGCAATGACTGTGAGACATTGCTCCTGGGAATGAGTGTTGAGAAAAACGAGGGAGACAAAGTGTGTATGTGTCTGCTAGAGATAGGATCTGCTTGCTGTCTGTCTGAGTATGTTCTCTGAGGTCATATGATAATGAGGAAGCACTGACCTAATCAATCTGTGCAATGTCTATGTGAATTAAAAGACAATGTTTTCTTACGTGAGAGCAAGTGAATGCCAGAGTCCGTTTCACAACTTCAGGGAGGGTGTGAATGTCAGCTTAAATGCTCATATCCCTTGGAGGATGTCCAGGTCTAATATAATGAGGCCTAGCTTGCATTTCTATGCCGCGAGACTTAAATCTTTGGGAGTTTCTCTTCAGTCATGGCAGTGCGTCGGAAAACTGTTAGAGAACAGAAACTTACATTTTATGACAAATAAGTTCACCTCCCTAGCTCTCTCTCCCGCAAAGTTCCACTAAAGTCCATCTGAAGTTACAGAAAAAAAGAACACCTGTTGAAAGCACAGAGTTCTTTGATAGTTTTTATACTTTTTTCCTTAGTCTAGAAGTAATTAAATATCAACTTTACCTCCATTATTTAACCATGTTTTCATTATGCAAAGACATTTAGGGCAGCAGTGACCAGGCCCACGTGGAATCTATGTGCAAAGGACTCTGCAGAAAGGTTATGGGAGTGGAAAGTTTCACGCCCTCTTGCTTTCAGCTATAAAAAAAAATGTAAAACGGTCAGTTTATCAACACATTTTGCAAAAATTAACAGTGCATAGTTTTCATCTGGCCCTTGCAATGACTAATTAGAATCTGTTAAATAAAAAATAGTAAAATCATAGCGTTTAAAGACTAGATCTTTAAGATATCTGTGCAGGTCATGGTGCACCACAACTCGTTTGTGTTGTGAAGACAGCGTAAGGTCAAAGCATTACGTTGGGAATAGGCCCTAGATGTTATCTGCATCTGTGCTCTGGTCACATGCTTGAGCATGTCACAAATGTATGTATCTTTGTTCTCATGCAAAAACATCCAAACTGACATGCAAGACTTGGATGAAAAAGTGCAGAAGAGGAAATATGTTCTCTTTTATGTCTTCCTCATTTTCTTTCTGTTTTCTCTCTAATGCCTGGAATCATAGTGGAATGTTTTGGGAAAAACTATTTGATAAACATAGGTACTACATGGTAGAGAGTTACAATATCTGCCCTCATCCTCATAGCTTTTGCAAACTAACAGAGTCTAGACAGCAGGTGTGTTTTATATCCATCAGAGCACCATATGAAACACAAAAGGACAGGTCATTGATCCTGAAGTCAATTCAACTTTCAAATCTGATGTTAAATCTGGAGATCTCACATATTAGTCTAAATTTAACCAAGACCATGTCTTAATGCAAGATTTTAGAAGATGTTAATATTTCATAGCCTATGAAGCTATAATTTAAGGCTGCAACATTAGTCGACCAGAAGAGACTTAGTCGACCAAAATTTTATAAGATGGTTAGTCGCAGAAAAAAATGAGAAGGATGTCCTGTGGTAAAGCCTGACATTTTGACCCTAAAGAGAAGCTCATTTGCCTGGTGACCTCAAGAGGACCATATCACAGTTTGACAGAGCCTTAAAGAATGTGCTCTAGATTAAATGAAGTGGACACATAATCAACGTAGCTGACACTTGCCAAAGATAAATTGCCGAACACAAGCTTTTTGGCCTTATCTTATCCTGAAGGGCTATTCCACACGTCTAGGTGACCAAGGTTACACAATGGAGACTTCACAGATCATCAGAGCTCAGAAGGGAAGTTCTGCTGATATTTCAATAAAAAGTCAAATAAACATTTTTTTTTTTTTTTTTNNNACTCTTAATGTAAACAGGACTGTTATGTGTAGATTAGTTAGGGAACAATAATCAAGCTGACAACATCAGAAATCCTGGAAGTCCTTGTTTCTTTATAAGTGTTCTGGGGATTTTTATTTTAGTCATAGATAGAGACATGACCTTAGATTTCCCATGAAGTTTGGAAATCTAAGGTTGCACATTAAGTTTGCAGTGTAAAAGGTACTCAGAACTGTTTCACTTAAAAGCCATAAATATTCATTAAAATCTGTTGTTATTCTGGTATGACTCAATTTAATGCTGTGAACATTTTAATCAACATTCCTCAAATGCCACTGTGGACTTTAAAGCCTTTTCTTGTGGCTGTTTAGAGTTAATATGTAATTACATTTCATTATTGAAATTCCTCAGTTTCTTGTTTAAGACATGGGTTCCTCCAGCACCAGTGATTTCCACACATCTAGTCCAGCCAGAGAGCATCCATGCTGGGTAGAGACAGTGAGCCAATCCGCCCTCATTATCCCAGCATGAGTTTCTGGAACCATTAAAACGGTGCCCTCGAGATGGTTAAGGCCCGTCACCTGCTATGTCTAAGTGACAATAATGGTTCTTTGTCAATTCATTCACCATTCACCCTCTTTTCTCACTACTTCTATTTTTAAAAGAAGTCTATGAAAAGCGGGAAACCTAATGGAAGCGTGAGTTGCCTAAATTGTTACTTTTGAAACCAGGTACTAACTTTTTAGGCTGAGCACAAACGTTTTTGTGCTTATCAAATGTAAAAAAAAAAAAAATGACATGGTTTACCACAGAACATATATATATATATATGAAATAAGAGGGCATTTTTACCCCCATATTTTAAATGTCTGGGGAATTTTTGTACTTTTAGTGCCATTTTTGCTTTGTTTCCCTAATTTCTTACCCTTCCTAAAACAGTAAATCTATGGTTGTGTTTCAACTTTTTTTTCACAGCCAAATTTCAGACCTTTTACAGAGCAGATCTTTGATTTACCTGTTAACAGAAATGAGTGTGACTAGACATTAAAGAGAAACCTATGGCCTCTCACTCCCCAGGAAACCCCTCATCATGAAGGATTCAAGCTCTCGAGGGGGAAAGACAAACTGGAAGTAACCCTGAGGGAATGATTAATCAAACGAACCCTACATGCCTTCATTCAAGCCCTGTAAGGAGGGAATTAGAGTCAATTTTTTGGTAAATGTGTGTGTGTGTGCGCATTTTTGTGACATATCAGGACACAAATGTGTATAATGACATGGTATGACATAGGTATTACAAAAAGAGGTGACTTATGAGGACATTACCCCATGTCCCCACTTTTCAAAAGGCTTATAAATCATACAGAATGAGTTTTTGTGAGAAAGTTAAAGTGTGCACAGTTTCCTGTGATGGTTAGGTTTAGGTTTAGGGGTAGGGGTAGTGTAGGGGGATAGAAAATACGGTTTGTACAGTATAAAAACCATTATGCCTATGGAATGTCCCCACAATTCACAATAACGAACGTGTGTGTGTGTGTGTGTGTGTTGCGCTAATCTTACACAGAATTATACTGTGTATATCCTCTAGCATTTCATCTACAATATCCATAACCAATTATGTTGACCATGGCAAATATCATGAGATGGGATTGTTCATGAAGACTAATCATTGCCAACTCTTTTCTTTACAACTTATCCGCTCATTTCAGTCTTCTCACGCAGCTAACAAATTTATACCGAAAATTAATTTGACATAGCTCAGTGACACCGGGTTCCACCTGCCGTCATTGGCTGTGTGAGAACACCGCTTCTCCTATTAAAACTTGTAAATGGAGGATCCATAGATTAAGTGTGAACTATTCAGGCTTTGTGCCACTTCAGCTGTTGATGGAGACGGGTGGGAAGGAAACGAGAAAGTCCATCCACTTCCCAGCCATAACACACACCACACGGGTCTTCCATTAACACTTCTCGGTTATTAAGTTCAGATATGGTAACCGGATTTAGTACGTAACGACAGTTTTGATTAGTTGTTTCTGCTTTTTAGTGTTAATAACTTATGGGGAAATTGATATTGTGCTTTAACATTTGATATTATGGTGTAATGGTGAATTTAGTGTTTATATTAGTTGTTGAGCAATGTATGCAATAAATATCGCAGAATGACTTAAAGCCAAAATTATATTTTAAAGCTATAACATTTAACCCTAACTATTAAATTTACAATACCATTCAAAAGTTTGGGGTCTTCAGTTTAGTTTTTAAACTGCTTCATTTTAAAGAATTTATTTTAAATACTTGTTTATATGTGCCTTATCTTTCCTTTTCAGTTTAAAGGCAGGAACACACCAAGCCGACTGTCGGCCATCGGGCAGTTTTTCTTCGTCGGCCGACTAAGTTTTCTCAGTGTGTTCCGCACCGTCGGCTGAAGTTGGTCCTCATTGGCTTTTTTTCGGGCAATTCGACGTTGAATCAGCGTCGGAACTCGTCGGTCCGTCAGGCCATCTGATCATTCTGATTGGCTGTTCAGCTACTGCCACCTGCTGGTTCGGACAGGCATTTCATCTTACACAGGCGCAGAATGGACGTGCTACTTGGCCGTCGGCTGTCAAGCATTGGTTTGGTGTGTCAGGGCAACTTTGGACACAGACGCTGGCGACTTGGGCCAACCCTGCAGTCTGCTTTAGTCGCCACTAGTTCGTCGGCGTCGGCTTGGTGTGTTCCTGCCTTAACACCACACATGACAAGTCTCACAGTTTTAAAAGCATTTCTCTAGAAATCTAAATGGACTCCGATGCGTGCCAGGAACCCACCCCTTTCCTTAGGAGTTAAGTTTCCTTTATTTAGATGGAGAAGAACATGTGCTTTGGATGGTCTGGATATGTACTGTACTGTACCTGTGGAAGGCCACAAACTAATCAGGAACAAACCCTAGCATCTCAAGCCAGCTCGAATTACCGGCTGAGAATTTATGATGGCTAAAAGCCGTTCCTGTCCCTCCCTCTGAGCTGGATCCTGTGTAGGCGAGATTGGGTTGCCATTGAAATTGTTTTATCAGTTCCTCTGGAAGCCAGCCAGCATGGGAGTATAGCGTAAATCTGCAGCGATTCAAGCCTTTCCTCTGAAGTCCTCAGGAATTCATTTTGTCAGGCCTAGTTTGGGAGAGCGAGATAAATTAGTACCCTGGGCAGCCTAGCACCATGAAATCCCACAGTTGAGAGGAAGATACATCTCTCAGAAAGGCATGGGGGTCAATGTTTGACCATCCAGCCAGGCGGGCACAGGTGATGGGTGATGCAATGCAAAGGAGAGAAATGAGTTTGGGTGGCTGGTGGTGCTTTACCCTAAATCTCCCCTTCCAACATGGCAGTAAATCACGGTCACGGTGAGCGGCGGTGCACTGACCCTAAATTCCAGCCGTGCCTGTCGGAATCCCCCGCTCTGTACCCGTCTAAGGTTTATGACTACACCAGGACAGCATTACAAGACAAATAACAGTCCATGTCCATAATGAAATAAAGAACCAATCCTGATGAGGTCTCACTCATGCAGAACATTTGCTGATATGGTGATTTTAGTGTCCGCTGATTTATGTGCAGCGATGAAGGGAAGTTATCCACAGTCGTAAAGCAGAGTGGATTCTTCGGGTAATTACCAGAGCATTTTAATTCTAGAGGATTTGAGGAATGTTATTTACAGTAGATTGAAGGATGGATGGCCTCATTGGTTTATAAAAGTTAGCCAAGGACACTGGCGTGCTCTCGCACAAACATACAGTCCATATATATGCTTCGGCTCGGAGTCCATTTCAATTCCCATGACTACAAACATTCATCATAGTGGTAAAAATATGTTTCACAACATACTCTCAAGGCATACAGCCCAGATGTCCTTTATTCTCAAAGAGCATGACATGATCCCCCTCTGCAAGCCCCCTGTCCCGGGGAGACCCTATAAATAACATTATGAGCTCATCGCAAATGGTAATTAATTACAGGCAGGGGTTCCCTGCAGGAGAAGCTATGGGGTATCATGACACCCAGTCTTCCCTCAGGACCCGCAGTCACCTGTCGGAACCATGCTGGGCTTGTTTTTCCAACCTGGCTAGCATGTCCTGCTGGGATGTAATGACCACTGTGGAACCGGAGAAGTGCTGGACAAATCAACACATTAGAGACCGGAAACAGTGGCTGTCCTGCTAGTGTCTGTCTTTTTTTTTCTCTGGATGTTGTACAGACTTTAGCAGTAAATCTGTTCACATCTGAATGTGTTTAACACGACACTTCCTCTACTCTGAATTCAATTAAAGATACATAAACTAGAAAAGCATGCTGGTGTTATGGTCGGTGCACTTATTTCTGTTCCGAGATTATTTGCATTACGCTGTAAGGTACATGTCATAATTTTCAACAGCTACAAGATGTTCTAAATTTTCTTATTTGGGGAAGAAACATGAAATAGAAAAACACAGCCTCTATGAAAATGACATCTTTGATGATAGATTTTTTCATTATGATAGTACCACATTTTTATTTATTTATTCATTTATAGTATTATAGTTATTTATAACTAAATAATAAAAATATACAAATTGTGTGTGTGTATATATATATATATATATATAT
>RJVU01048457.1:1163597-1174676 GCA_003731715.1 Anabarilius grahami | reverse complement strand
ACACAAGATGTAAAAAAAAAAATATATATATATATATATATTTATTTATTTATTACATTTCCACATTTGTTTTTTTTTTCATTGTATAAATCAGTCTTCATGGTTGTCAATATATTAAGAATGGGACTCTTGCAAGGGGATCTGTTAAATCAAAAAGTTTGAAAATCAGTGAATGTTGATGTCAGAAGTCTTGTGCATGTATATGCATCCACTTTTCCACATTTTTCATTCATATAGAACTCTTTTGAAGCCATACTCAACTAGTTTGAAACAATTATTTTGGTGGAGTGATAATGTATTAGGTCAATATTTGGTCTTTCAAGTCATGCATTTCTTAATACCTCCAAATTTGGTTTGAGTGATCGTATCACACGTTTTGGATCATGTTTACACCTTTATTCATTGCTGTCCACTTGTGATCAGTTCACCCAAGATGTATCTAGTCTAAACATGGTCTTTGTCTAAAAAAGTTGTTTTTTCTCTGATCTGCTATCTAGTTTAAAGGAAGCATTTGGGTATTGCATCACTGACCAGCTCCTGTGTGACCCGGTGGTGACCTCTTGCCCTGTTTTTATCTTTGTCTGTCCATCTTTACCTCCTTTAGATGTTGATTTGAAACTATAAACATCTTAAATCACTCAATAACGGTATCTTCAGCAACTTAGAATCCCTCTTCTAATCTAGAATGTATCACATGTCAGATAAATAGCTCATGTGGTCAGACAAGAAATCAGAAATGACAAGCTGCAGTCATCTACCCCCAAACTGACCATGCTCACCCTGATGGTGTGAAGGCCTTAAGCAACCCTGAGAAACTAAAATCTGCCCTTATACTTTCTCACGATAACATCTTCTCATGAACGTATCCTTCCTCCCACAAACTCTCACTCCTAATTTGTCTTCTCCCTTACAGGATGATCAAGGCATAACAAACCGACATCAGCATGATGATAGACGTTTAAAGACGAGATCAACAGGCACCAGAGTCTCCTTCCCAGCATTCCCTTTACCCGTATCTCTCCCGCCAATGGACGAATTCCCAGCACTCCTTTTCTATGTGACCCCATGATGCAAAGGTCTTCATGCACTGAAATGATTTCATGGCCAAAGCATTAATGAGATGATGTCACTTCACCCCCCAAAACCTCATTTCAGCAACGCCACGGTTTTCCGCTGACATCACCGTGCAGAATTCATGTCAGGCGAGGCCCCTGAGAACAGATGCACTCAGGTCCTGTAAATAGAAGAGTGTTGAGCTAATTTGAAGTATACACTGAAGAGGCAACAGATGTAACTTTCATGACAGTGATGCAAAACGTTTCTGCCGAAAACAAGGTCACGCCTGCGGCAGGACACATCTCAGATAGCAGAGGAATGCTGAGAGATCAGCACAGGAAAAGAGTTCATCGAGTTTCTATGACATTGTTGCCAAAAGTTAATCGTAATCCTCTTTAGCTAATGAGTCGTAACCTTAAATGTTTTTAAAGTCAACAAGAAATGGCATTCAAAACCCACTTTCCTTCTGTAATTGGAATATTTTTGTATGTAGGAAGGTACTTTAGTATATACAGTGGTAATTGATTGGATTATGAAAAGTGGGAGGTACATACCAGAACAGAGTCAGACCTCATCTCATTTGTAGGTATTCATATGTTTATTATTACATATTTGTACATTTGGATATGTGATGAAATGTAGTATATGGAAGTATAGGGTATATGTCAAACATTACTTGACCAAACTGGAACCCTGGTCTCGTCGCATCCGCATGTCAGAGAAAGTGTTAACAGATCAATCTTCATATGTGAGGGACATCAGTTATGTTCATCTTTGCTCGCTCCTTTTAAGTTATCTTGAATAAAACAGTTAATTTTTTCACAAAGCACATTCTAAAATGTGTAAGTATTTTATTTATTTTTTTTCCCTTTGACCATGAAATCATTTCAGTGCATGAAGAGCTTTGCATCACAGGGTCACATAGAAAGGGAATTGTCAAATTAGTTGTGTTTCAGGTATTATATACATATCATTATTAATGCTTCACTATTATATTCTAGAAATGCTAAAAAAAGTACTTTAAACATTACTCAGGAATTTAAAGATAAGTATTAGAATTAAAATTATAGCATTTTTATAAGCGTTAAAATATTACAAAGAGTGAGTAAACATAACATGAACATTTCTAATTATGCGGCCACCAAGAATTGTGTGTAGCCTTTACTTGAAAATATTCTGTTAAATTTACTATCAATTTCTACTCCAAAACAAAATTCAGTGTGAAACATCACAAACACCCAGATTTTGTGCAGATTTTGAGACCATCGTGACCTTTTTTCAAATTAATCGTTATTTTCTATTATTATCGTAACATTTTAACTTTATCTGGCATTTAACTTAACTGCATTACTTCTAGACTAGGTGAGGTCAGCTCAAGGGATAGTCATTTCAGAGCAACATGATGACAAGCTGTGCACATTCAGACCAGGAACTTGCATTAAGAAGTAAATAAGGTAAAGTTTGATGTCAAGTTAACTTTAAACTCAGAGCTAGGGAGGGTCTGATAGTGTTGCCGTTGGTCGTGCCTCCTGAGGTCTCCCTCTAGCACACCATAAAAGGCCGGGGGCATGACTTACACCATACTGCAGCTAATTACATACCTCTCTCATCATTCATCTGCATGATGTCAGCACATCCCTCCTGTGTTTTGGGATCTACAGCAGAGTGAGTTGATCATGATATGTCTCATGAGAGCCACTTTAAAAGGGGTTTATGTATAAAATAATTAGCTTTTTCATGAAAAATGTGAGTAGGCGAGTTAGATTTTCCTTTAACATGTAATTTACTGTGCGACCTTCTTTGTTTTCCTTTGGAAGTGAAGATGTCATTTGTTAGGTAATGTAAAAACTATTTGGAAGAGATTACAGCTGTATTGTTTTCAAAAGGCACTCCATCGCCACGAGTGTTTACACATCAGTGTTGTCAGAACAATGGGAGGCACTGAGACTCATGAAAAACTACAAAGAACGAGATGGCAGGGAATAAAGATGAAAATGGATATGTGAGGCAACACCAGTGAGAAATGGATCGAAAGAAGGCCTCTTCCCAGCAAGGTACAATTTACACAAGAATTTACACTATTTGGAGCATAGCAGGCAAATCCCGGTGGAAAAAAAGACTAGTTTGCAGCAAGAAATATAAAGAGGGAAGATAAAGATCAGTATGTGTATCAGACACTTACTATAACTCCTATTTATCTCTTTAAAAACATCTTTCTCTTTCCTACACATCTGTTCTTGTGTACTAATCTCAGCATTGTGTACTATCAATATTGTTGGCTCCTATGACCATTTGCTTGTTATTTTCCTCATTTTAAAGTCGCTTTGGATAAAAGCGTATGCTAAATAAATAAACAAACATATCTGAATGTGTATCAGGTTATTTAATGATCATATAGAGTGCAACAGTGTATCCCTGCCCACTTTTTCAGCAGCGCTGGTTCTGTAAGTACTTTTTCCATTCATTTTTCCAATAGGGATTTAAAAAAAATCTTCGTTAAAGCGTTATAACCCATTAACCAAGCCAACCAGCTATGAAGTGAATCATAACATTTATATGAAGCAAAAAATTATTTGAAAATCAGACAAAAATACAAGGTACAACACTGTGTACTTAAAGACTTTAGTCAGGGAAAGAACTACAATCCCATTAACCATTGCAAACAGCATAATCAAATTAAAAATGGTGAAGAGATATAAAACTACTCTTTTAAAATGTTGATTATATATCAACATATTACCTCATTCATGGGAGTAGATGGAGCTAAAGAGCTCTTTTGGTGTGTTTAGCTTTTTCAACTGATTAGTGTAATTTTCTGCAGAGCATCATGGGTAATGTAGTTTTTGACCACAAATTCCGCTGTTCAACATGATTATTTTAAAAATAAGTTGAAATAATGCGGGCTGACGGCTTCAACAGAAGTCAATGCTATCGATAACAGCCTCATAGCTCACAGCAGGGCTATCTTTAAAGATGTATAAATTATTGTTAAAAATCTATTTCCCTATGGAGAAAATGAATGGAGTTTTTACTTGCGGAACCCAACTGTTGCACTCTATTTTCTGCTGAATTTGATGAAATTAATTTGATGAATATCACGTTTCATCCAAAGAAAAATTGACCCACAGATGTTCTTAACAGATTTTGTGAGATTCATCCTTTCACACAAACTCTTATGACTCCTATAGACATATTTTTCTTTTCAGGAAACTTTTCTTCAGCTGATGTGCAGCTGTTTTCTGGATCCCCTTGGAAAACCTTGGCTATGTTGTCATGTTCTGCCTTTGTTAAGTTCCTTTCTTATTTTCCTGCACGACGGCCGTGCGCCTGCAAATATATGACATAATTGATTTCGTATGGTTTTAGTACCTCTGTATTACCTCTGCTGAAATGTAGGCTACAAACATCTCATAGCGCAAAAAGAAGATTTTCAATACTGTAACATCAGTTGTCATCAAACAATATATGTTAGGATTTGATGTGCATTCTTTTGTCAATAATATGACAGAAACTCCTACTGTGATATGACATCTCAGGGTTCAGCGCTCCAAGTCACCCATAATTTACATCATATGGGTTGATCATTGTTTTGTGATTCATAGATCTCCCCCTGCCTTCAAAATGAGGAAGTACAGCATGACAATAGCCCCTTTTCTGCTCCCAGAAATAAAATCTGCTTTGGAAAGGGAAATGTCACTTACCACAACTTCCGTTCACAGTTGCCTTAGGTTGCTAAGGGAATATTTCGGAACAAATACACCCTCAGAATTTAGTTAGAAACTAGATGTGATTTAGGAGGAGAGGAAATAACATCTATCTATCTGAGAGGTTCTAACATCCATTCAGCAATTTTTAATTGACTGTCGTGTGCTATATGTTGCTATAACCACAAGTAACAACAAAGCAACAAGTGGTTGTTAGCAGCAAAACTGTTTACAAAATGAGTCACTACTAGCACAGTTCAGTGCACAGTACTTACAACACAAATGTCTCCACTCACCGATATTTTTTCAGCTGTCATGGTATCCTTTGTGTTTTTTCCTCCATTGGTCCTTATGTTACTTCACTGGAACAAGAACATGAAGTTGTTTCCGTTGCCTGTGAAGGAAACTTTCTAAGTTCCATGAGAAAACATTGAATGGAAAAGGGCATGCACCTTATTAAGTTATTTAGCCCAAACAATTTTGAGGCTTAAATTGTGTTTATTTAGTCATTTTTAGGAATGTTTCTATTGTCAGGAATTGATATAATAGTGTGACATATGAGGGAGCTTGATGTGATAACAACATAAATCATGACACAGCATATTTATGTATAATTTCTGTGCAAACACTGGCTATGATGTTAGGCTGTTGTAGATGGTTTCCTGGGATCACTATAGGGGCTTTCGGACCGGAGGAACCTTTTCATAGTTCCTAGAACTACTGGCGGAAGTACCCGGATTTTGCCGTGTTCGCACAGCAGGAACTAGGAATGATTTTAGTTCTAGGATCTCCTTTTGTGGGAACTAAATTAGCTCCTACTTCAGAGTAGGGTCTAAACCAGCACTATAGGAACTATCAGTGACGTAAGTGTACGTTGACTGGTCAAACGCATGTCAAACACCGGCACCCGGCATTTTTAAATAGCCGTGTAAACATATTTACTTTACGAACATGTGGTTTCTAAGGAGAGCCGAGGGGTTGATAGCATGTTGCTATGAGATTGTTAGGTTGTTGTGGTTAGGTGGTTATTGACTGGTTAAAGAACCAATACCTGAGTCTATTACCTTTGTCCCTATATGACTCTAACATGGCCTAAGTCCCTCCTTTAACACATATCTGTGGTATTTTTCTGCCGGGTTTATTGTCCGCCATGCAGTTAAATAAAAGTTTAAAGGTCTCTTAAAAAAATAAAAGCATACCTCTTCTCAATAAGTGGCATGATTTGAGTTATCATTCATATCTGAAGCACTTACAGTGTGAGACATTCTGGTGTGTAATTGAAATAAAGCTGAAATTATATATATATATATATAGGCCTATATATATGCTGAAATTATATATATATATATATAGGCCTATATATATGCTGAAATTATATATATATATTACACACCAGAAAATATATAAATAAATACACATACACATAGAGATAATTAGGCATATATCATATTGGCTTGGTCATTCAGTATTTGCAGCTCTGTGACAAATTCTTAACACTAAACAGAATAATCACCAACATTGACATTCAGACCACCATTAAGTTTTTTGTTCTTTTTTTCTGCTAGAAACTATTTTCCATTTGTCAACCAGCCTCTTTCTGCCAAGTTCTTAACTTGCTCATTCATTTTACAAGTGCATAAAATAGCAAAAAGTACCTTTCCATCATTCTTGAGTCACACTTTTACAACTTTACCTCTTTCCTCACATGTTAAGTTTTCCTCCATTCATTGTGTTCCAGAGGGAGGTTTTAAATCTATTCTGAGTGTGGATGTTGGAGTGCAGTGACTGGAGTCAATGGGAGTTGTTGTATCATTCCCTTTGTAAGCGGTACAAAATTCCATCAGGCTGCAGTTATGAAGGAAATTATTGTGGCTCATCAGACTTTCTGAAGCTTCAATGACAGAGAGCTGACTGTGATCAGCAGAGAGCATTGTTTTGAATTAATGGATGGTAGTGGCGTAACTTTATTTTAAAAAGTGGGTGGGACAGGAATGTGTGTGTTGGGGGGGTGTATTGTAATTGTATCATTACAATAATAAATGCACAAAATATATTGACATAGACCTCATGTTTAATATGATAGTTTCGTCCTTATATCTACTATAATACAATATATTGTTAGTTTAGAGAGTATTTACGTTAGCCAATAAATATGTGAATCCGCACTTAATATTAGATTGTCCTAATGGACTAGTGGTAGAATTTTTGTTCAGCATGCCAGAGGTTCTGGGTTGTAATCCACCCTTGTGTGATTTATTTGATTTTTTTCTCATTTAAACCAAAGATGTTCATCAGTGATTGTATATCAAGAGCAAGGCACACATTTATATGCCTTTTGTTTTGTGATTTCACCGGAACGAATAGAGTCTCCACTGATAACAGCAGCAACGAACACTCAACGTGATTTAAAAAACAACACATCCCAGCGCCAGATCGCCTCTTAGAGATGTTTATTTTGTATTAGATACATCCGTGCCATGAGATGTTTCAAAAAGTGGTGGGGACAATATCGACCCTGGCAAAAAGTGGTGGGTACATGTCCCACCCGTCCTACCTGCAAATTACACCTATGCTGGATGGTCTTTTTTTAGATATACAGACTGATGAAACCCTTTCAACCTCATAGTGCTTTGGTGATGACTGAACTTGTAATCGATGATTATTTTTTAGCTCGTCAATAATCGGATTGATCAGCTAATGATGCTTTCTGAGAAAAAAAATCAGTAGATAAAAACTCCATAAAACAGTTTTAAAAGTTGTACGTTGTGAAAATAACAAGAACTAGTGCCATTCCCTCACAACTGTTTCGTGTTAAATTCAATATGGCGTCTAGCCTGACCAGACTGGTAAGGACTTACTCAAATGAGAAGGTGTTTTCACAGTAAATTAGACTAGTATTACAAATGGATTAATGATGCGTTTCACACCTCATACAAAGGCAGCACATAACGAGTACGTCGGCTTATTTATTTTGGCGCCCATAATTACATCATTCATACTTCCCGCGTAAACAGCTCAAGCGTTTCTGTGGTGCCCATTTTGCCGCGCACAATGCGCTGAACTCTGCAGAAAACGTTGGAAATGCAATATAAACCTATTTATCAACATAATATTTTGCAATATAGGCTTTTAAAAAGCAACTTAAAATATTATGGCGAACTACTCGCCTACTGTTTGAAGGAAAAACTGTCGGACTTGATGCAAGTTCCACGCGCAGCGACCAGCACACAAACACGGTCTTTTCATATTATGCAGTTCATGGCTATAGTTTGGTGTTTGGCTTCGGTTAATTACCATTTTAAGTGTGGTCCGGCTCCTCGTGTAAATTAGATTTCATGACGAGCTGGGCATCATTTCAGTCACTACTGTTTGTCAAACAATGGCGTTGCGCTGGGAAGCCCCGCCCACAGTGAAATCTCATAGGTTCAAAATACTGTTCCACAAAACTTATTAACCGCTAAACAAAAATATGTTCTGATTGTCCGTTTTTGTTTCAGTGTGCGTTGTATTTTCTCTTTCAGTGTGGAGAGACAAATTAAATGTCACATCAAACTTGCATAAGAGTTTAGTATCTTTTTAACCAAGACAATGACTCAGATGAAAAGGCAGAACAAGACAAACAGCAATGTTACAGACAAAAATTCCATAAAACAATTATAATTAAAAAGAAAAAGGAAAAAGCCAAAAGGAACTCAAAAGTGTCAAGGATCACAAAGTCAAATAGGCCTACTTTTTTCCTGTTAATGTGATCAGACCTGACACATACTTCAGCTTATCTAAATCTGCTACTGAATGTTCAAGTGTTCTTCACGTCATTCTGTCTTGTTATTCAGCAAATACACTTTGGCATTTCCTTAACATTGCATTGTATAGCAAAGTCATTGGTTCTTACACTATCTGCATTCCTTCGGCTCTTCCGGCTTTTGGAAGCGCGACACAATGGTGAAGCCGAGACAGGAAGTGATGAATGACTGACAAATCTCCCTTATTTCTTCATGATTATTGCTCTGTTCCTGTTATGCTGACATATTAGTGTCATACATATCTAAGTGATAAGAATAAGTGATATGTGCCGGCAGTGTTGTTGCTAATTAATGATTTTTATAACTTAAATTGAAAATGCTTTAAAAGGCATGCACAAGAACTTCCTTAGGTATAATCAAAGATTCCTTCAGAAAAAAACTCAAAGCAGCTTTACAGGAAAATGCATTACATTACAATTTAGAGTAAACCAAATGCAAAAACACTCTCCCTCCTTTAGTAGACTTAGATATCCTAAGTTCTATCAAAAGTCCAGAAGATCAGTTAAATATACAGGAGCTAAACCATTTACAAACTTAGGTCAGTAGCAATATTTTGTAATCGATACAGAACTTAATATTAACCAGTGCAGGAATGTTAAAATTGGGGTTATATTGTTTTTATACATGTTCCGTAGCTTAGCGATGTTTCTGAGGTGGAAAAAGGCTGTTTTTGAAACATATGAAATATGATTTTTGAAAGACAAGTTGCTGTTTAATATAACACCCAGGTCTTTAACTGTAGAGGATGAAGTAACGGTACATCCTTCTAGATGCAAATTATATTCAAAGAGATTCTGTGTACAGGTTTTTGGTCCAATAAGTAATACTTCAGTCTTATCCGAATTTAATAGAAGAAAATTAATGGTCATACAATATTTTATATCTTTAGCACACTCTGCCAACTTGGATAATTTAGAGATTTCATCTAGTAGTGATGAAATATATAACATGAAATATATTTCATCTAGTAGTGATGAAATATAAATCGTTCCTAGTATCATCATCAGCATATCAGTGGAAACCAATTCCATGTTTTCTAATAATGTTACCAGCATGTATGTATTTTGAAAATGTGTATATTGAAAATAGCAGAGGGCCTAAAACAAACCCTTGTGGCACTCCAATATTTACATTTAATATTTATGCATTTGGCAGACGCTTTTATCCAAAGCAACTTACATTGCATTATACTATACATTTGTATCTGAATATGTGCAATCCCTGGGATTGAACCCATGACCTTGGCATTGCTAGTAACACGCTCTAACCACTGAGCTACAGGAAAGCTGTTTACTGATGTTAACTTGGATAATTGCCTGTTTAAATAAACAAAACGGTAACAGATTAGTACGATCTATACCACCTTAATGCTGTCCCTGAATACCAGTGTAATTTTGTAATCGATCTAAGAGTATGCCATGATCTATAGTGTCGAACGCAGCACTAAGATAAAGCAAAACTAGTATTGAGATGCAGCCTTGGTTAGAAGCAAGTAAGTCATTACGCAATATAGCACACTTTCTGTGCTATAATGCGGGCCTGAATCCTGACAAAAAATTTTCATATCTTTTTTTTGCAAGAAAGAGCACAATTGAGTGGACGTTTTCTAAAGTCAATGTTTTTTTGAACTTTATCTAAAGTCATTGTTTTATATTTAGATGTGTGTCTCATATGTTTTGCCAAAATCCAACAAAATCGTAAGTGAAAGGCAGATAGGCCAATCAGTAGCTGGGGACATCACAATATTTTAGCAACATTGTAAGCTTTGTGTGGCAACATTTTCCACAGCTAAAGCATACAGGAAGAGAATGCAGACAAAGAGGCATTTGGTCACTGTACCCACCAAGCCGTTTCCTCCCATTCAGGGGATACAGGAAAATGTCATTGTTCTCCATGAAGTGATGTTGAAAAGATGGTTGCAATTTTATTAGTAGTTGTCAAAGCAGATAAAATACAGACTTTAATTCAATTTGTATAATTAACGGACATTGGCTTAATTCCTTCCTTTGCTAAAATTAAATGCTAAAATTAAAAGTGCACATTGTGCAACAAGGCACGTTGAACCTTAATATAAACCTGGGCTGTTGACCATAGAGACCATTGGTGGCAATGCTTCTACGATAGGCTAAGATGCTTTTGGGGAAACTCAACCCCGGTCCTTCCCCAGACGCAATTCTTCAACAGGATGTCAGGAACTTTCCTCAGGCCATCCCTTCCTCTTTCATTCTGAATGACTGTGTGGAACATCGGAGACATTCATGTGTTTATTGAAAGCCCTGTATGGTTTCACAGCATGTCGGTGATGCTATCATCATTACTCACATTCTCTAACCAAAAACAGTTTTGTGTGAACGTTAAAGTGATAAATGACTAAAAGTGAGAAAGCTGAACTGAAAGATGACTTTGCGCTGGTTTGACAGTCGGCCTCTGGGGTGTGAATAAACTGAAGATGACTGCAAACAATGAGGTGTTGGAATGCCTTGGTAGAACTCATATTTGTCATAGTTAAATTCAGA
>RJVU01048457.1:1139864-1163577 GCA_003731715.1 Anabarilius grahami | reverse complement strand
TATATATATATATATATATATATGAGATTTGGGTCACTTTTTGCCATTGAAATGGCAAGGAAATGTGAATTCACCCCTATATATAAAGTAGGTCTGCAGTTAATACATTTTCCATACCTACCATGGATTATTTTTGGTTCAGTAGCAAAGAACAAGGGAAAACAGTGAACAAGACAGGAAATTTCATCCCCTCATGCAGAATAAGGTTTATGTCTGAGAAAGAGAGGGAAACGGCAGGTTTTCCCTGGATGTAAGCCCACTAACTAAACATCTGCCTGGATCTTGCTTAGATCTGCTCCATTCATGGGACAGTTTCGCCCTCTAGTGGAAAGGAAAGCTTTGTGCTGAATGCAAATTTAATTTACTAATCATTCAATACTCAATACAACGTGTAGAAACTTGTTCCCTCAAATCATTGTCTCTCAAAATGTGTAAGTAAACTCAACTTATGTTGAATATTGTTTCATACTGGACCATTCCTGTAGGGACTCAAAGATAGACTATATGATATCCTTATAATTACTAATATATAATTCAGATTTCATGCAACTCAATAAGCTCTCACATTGAAGATGGACCACAGTTGTTTTCTTCATTTTAGATTTTATTTCACTCACATTTTCATATAAAACTTTGTGTTTTGTCTCCTCTGTAGGCAACAGTTAGCGTAAGTCACTCTTACAGCGTAGAATTCAAACTCCATTCAGCCTTATTAATAAAGCACCTCTAACACACACATACACATACACATACACACAATCATAATGTAAGTTGGTTTTCAGTTACTGTAGTGGTCTCAAATCTGAGTACTTAAAAAAGGAGGAAAACAAAAATATATCTGACAAAAAAAGATGCTTAGCTTTTTAGTTACAGGTACATTAGCATGTGCAATGTTCAAGCCTCCTTTTTAAAGCCATTAGGTTTTAGACCACTGGACTGGTGGATGTTCATATGTCAAAAACATCAACAAAAAATAAGAGGGACTTCTGTCTACCATGTTTTGGTCAATAGGAGGCCCTTAGAGTAGACCACCATTTTTATAGATACATCAGTTTCTAGTTCAGACACTGCTACAGACAAAACTCATTCGAGTGCAGGAATGTGTGGTGGCATTCACAGAGAGCCAGTACATTAAGATAATTCAGTAAACAGACTAAAAGACATGCTAACATACAATGAGGCAAAAACAAAGTAAGAAAAAAACATTTTATAAACACAGCAACAGTATAAAACAAAACAAAAATTCTTCTTGTTTGATTGGTCATTTGCAAAACTCATAATTATTGCAGATTTAGGTTTGAATCAAGCTTAATGCTTGGAGCTTTACAAGGCTAAGTCATTTGTGGAGCAACCATGCTAACAAATTCATTATTAGCCTAACATGCTCCATTTTAGCTAATGTAATCACATAACGAAGCATCTCCTTTACCCATGACATGTTGTGAGGGTGAGTAAATCAGAAGCAGAGAGATAACGGCAACATTTGCATTTACAACCAACAATGTGTGAATTTTTTACATTTCTTTGTTCTCTCTCTACATATAGTGTTAATATAAATGTGAGAAAACGAAAGTAAGAGCACCTTTTGAAATATGAAGAACCCATTCTGCACACACAAACATTGGTTCATCGCACAAATCAGCAAGAATCTTTCTGGCACACATACAAACACATACACGCTGCAAAATGACCATTTTCTTGGGTTTCTTTAAATAATTTAGCAACATCACAGAACTCATACTATTTGAAGACACCATTTTTTTCATGTAACTATTCAAATTATTACTTTGTCTTTAACTATCATTAAACAGGAGTGAACTAAAACAACTATAACGGAAAGCATCTAGGTAAAATCTTCATCAACATGATTCATATTCTAAAATGAGAGGTATGTGGTAGGGATGGACAATACAAATGCAAAAGGGAAGAACAGCAAGGGTAAAAAGGACGAGGAGAATGGTCTTCACAGAGTTAAAATGAGGGTTTGGACATTTAAAATGATGTGCACTGTTGACAGAAAATTATAATCAGTCTAACTTGTAATGTTGCTTAAATACCAGGACTGAAACTGTGGCCTAGTGTGACAAAAGTCCCATGTGTATGTCAACATTACAATATATAGGCCTAGTCTCCCCATAGTCTTCCTTGCCTTGTCATACAGTACATAAAGGCTTAAATGATGCATAAGATCACCTTGGATTTTAAGTACTGGGTTTAAAGGTTATCTCACGAAATATGTCAAGAACACGTCACGAGTCATATTTCAGCACAAAACAAGCAATTGCATTTTTAAAATAGAAAGTAAAGCCTATTTTAAAGACCATTAAGACATTGTGTCATTGTCAATTGTCAAAATTCTCATTACTGTAAAGTAAAAAAAACAACAACTGTATAATAAAAGGACAGGAATCACCATTTGAGAGTAATAAAAATTGCAAAATAAAAATAATACATGTGGATGCACTACGGTAATGAAATTTGGAAGTAAAATGTGCTGAATTGTACAAAAAAATATTTATGGTCCTAAAAAAGGCTTTATTTTAGTTATGTAAAATGTTATGTCTTGTTTTTTATTATTATTATTAGGAGTGAAATGTGACCTGGACATGTTTTAATGATATTCACCCACACACAGAACTCAATTTTTTGACTTTCTACCTGAAGTAAAATTACAGCTAGAATCTCTTCAGTAATCTTTAAAGGCTTAATGTGCAATAAATGTGTACAATCTCATTCCCTCCTAAAAAAAAAACAACACAAACAAACAGACAAACAAAAAAATCATAAATGATTGTAGGTGACAGTACTCAAACACACATTGTCCTTGCCGTCACAATACAAAGCGGTGGTAAATAAATAAATGTCCACGAACTGGGACAATAGGCTACAGCTTCAAACGGTGTAAGGTCAAGACTATGATGAATCAGTAAAGAACTGCTGTGCAAATGGCTTGCACATTCATTTATCCTCCTGATCCCCCTGTCAGCAAGTTCAAACGAATCAAGTTTTCAACGTGCATACAGAGAACAAGCAGCTTTTTCACTCATCTTCATGCTAGCTCTTAGCAAAACACTTGTACAGTACATGAAAACCAAGTATTTCCAGGATTGTTGGGTCTATTCACAGGAAGGATGCTACAAACAGCAGCCTCTTCAAAAATTAGCAACCCCTTCTCTTAGCATTAGCACTGCGTTAGCATTATCCATATGCATATTACTAATGTTGCATTCACGCCCTGGCAGAATTACCATACTTACGGAATTCTGAGTATTAAAAACATCCATGTCTTTAGGAACTTGTGTAATTCTGAGGTTGGAACCTCTGAATTTGATACAGCTCCATTCCAAGGTTAATGTAGCGACAGTATTTTTCTGTCATAAGCAACAAAGCTGTGCATGGATACATTTTGGCATTATGAGCATTGCTATAGGACTAAGTCAGAGTATATGAAGAGCTCAGATCTCATAACTGCAGTAATTCTGACGAAACGTGAACTTAGCGTTAGTATATACCCTCTGGTTAGTGCCAATTAGTTATCGGGGTGCGCTATCGGAAACTATACAAACTACAAAGGCCATAAGAAGCCGCTGGATAATCCTGAAAATGCTTGCTCCTCGACATAAAGGCCACATTTTCCCACCAGTATCAAGTAATAAACCGATACCATATTGGAAAAAACAACACTTGTCAGATCAGGATCTCTGCTTCTCTTGAGTTTCTTTTTTCTTTTTTAAATAAATTATTCTATTTTTTTCTTTTTAATAACTTATTTTACCACAGACAACCTACTTCAAACACAGTACATGCTTATCTCCAGCTAAAATGGATACAAACCCATGAAGGTAACTTTGTTTCTTTAACATTTAATAACATTATGAAGTCTTGTAAGATATCGCACTGTGTGGAGTAGGTTCTCTTTGAATTTAATGACTAACTTGTGCAAAACATCTGCAGAGGTGATGGGCTCTACACTTCTGGAGGAAGTTGTACTGCCTTTTCATCCAGTGCCAGGCACGTCTCAAGACATTCCCCGTCATTTGAGGCCTGTTCTGGACAAAGTTGTTCTTCGCCACCATCCTCGAAAGGTGGAGGTACTTCGACAGACAAGCTCTTGGCCGAATCCTGCCCGCAGGTTTCTTGTTTTTGCCGATCGCTCTCCGTCTCTGGATCATCACCTTCACTCACCACCTCCTCTACTTGTGCTGGGAGCGTCTCAAAGGCTGCCGTCTCTACGTGACCTACCTGATAGTAGAGAACAGAAGAAGGGTCTTTGAGAAGCCTCTGCTGGGTCTGATCATCTGGATGGTTCTCTGTAATACACAGCAGGGTGGCACCTTCAGGAAAAGGCCCCTCTAGAAGGACTCCCTCAACACCTTCCATGCCCTCCATTCCAGCCTGGCTGGACAGGGCACCCTGCAGGAGGCAAAGGGTTGGGTCAGCGTTCTGCTCCTCCTCGACCTGCTGCTCCTCTTGTTCCAGTCTCCTTTCCCGTTCCTCTGCACTTTGTAGGTGAAGCACGGCCGTTTCGTTCTCACGCTCCAGGCTGTCGCACTGCTCCTCTTGCAGCTCCTGAACTCTTTGGCTTTCCAATTCCACATCCGAGTCCAAGGGAGAAAGAGACAGAGATGAAGAGGAGACTAGCTCTGTCTCTTCCCCACAGTCCTCACCAGACCTAACACCCAACAGGCTTCTCTTTTCCAGGTCAAGTTTCATGATAGTGTGGAGATAATGGGTACGCACACGAAGAGGGTTGAACTCAATGCGGCCGGCAGTGTTACCACAACCATCACGGGTGCAGCCACATGGGAAGGACATCCGATCCACCTTTAGAACAAGGTACAGGAGAAAGAACATGATTTTTTTTCTGATGTTGCTAATAGTCCAGATCAGTGATTTCCAATCCTGCTTCTCGAGGGCCACCTTTCAGCAGAGTTTAGCTCTAGCCCCAATTAAACACATCTGAACCAGCTAATCAAGATCCTCATGGTCACTAGAAACTTTCAGGCAGGTGTACTGGAGCTAAACTCTGCAGTAGGATGGCCCTCCAGGAGCAGAAAGGGACACCCTTGGGCTAAGTGGACACAACATAAAAGTAAAAAGTACTTTCGAGAATACCAAGTGCCCTACCTGGCACTTAATTCCAGCCTGGCTGCAGCCGCAGTGTCGAGGGTCGCAGTAGAAGCGGCAGTCACAACCACATTCCTCCCGGGACAAACGTATGGCACGCAGCTCAGCCTTTTCTCTGGCATCTATACGGGCAATACCTGAAGCCCTCAGTAGTGCCCGGCGCCGCTTGGTAGGAAGAGGCTGCAGGAAGAAGCAATCGTCCACCTCCACGCTCTCAATGTCTAGATCCTCATCGGATATGTCATCCAAGGTAAGCAATTCTGCTTCGGGACAATCTACAGTTCCATTCCGTGTCAGCTGGGAAAAGTCAGGTAAAAGAGAATTTAAAATCAAAACAAACTAGCTGCCCTACTACAAAAGTATAATCCTGTATGAAAAACAGGAGCTAAAACGACACACAACTAACCTTTAACTTGCGAGCATTGAGCTTTTCTTGGCGTAGGTGTTGACGCAGCACATGCTTGTGGCTGCTCTCTTGTTCTCGTGCAAATTCGCCAAGGGTGTAATGTCGTATAGCGCAGTGATGGCGAGCCATGCCCAGGGAGCTGCCACCCTGACTGGGCACACTGGTGAAGCCCTGCCTTCTGGAGAAGTAGTAAACCGTCACCGCGTCAAAGCGTACCTGCTTACGACCTAAAGACACTTTGTGTCTTCTGAGAATGGAGGGGGCTACAGAAACAAAATAAAGAGACAGTGTAAACAATAATGTTATGGTCCATATATACATTATCCCAAAAAATGGTGTTTAACAAGTCTTCATCTCAAGGCTTGCGGCTTTAGGAACAATGTTTTTTATCCAAGTAGGACATATTCCTGAAACTGACTATAGAGGATATCAGAGTCTAAAGGTCGCCTTAAAAGGGCCATGAATAAAGAAATCAAATTTTCCTTGATCTTTTGACATATAAGAGGTCATTGTACTATAAGAATATCCTGTAGGTTTCAGAATTCAAAATTTCCTTGTTAGTCCAAAAACAGTTTTGTTGACTTGTTTCGCATTTTGTCACATTATTATGTGCGACAAAAGACCACTATTGCAGAAGAAAATCAGCGTCTACTTAAACATCATTGCCTCTTCAGCCCCACCTATTGATTCACGCATGTCATCTAATAGTACATTCGAGAGACTACAAGATGTTTTACAGTGGCAAGTTGGGGAGGGTCTTTGCATTGCCTTCCTTGGGATCCTAACATTAAGAAAGCGTGGATAAACTTTATTTTTAACGAAGTTCCAGATTGTGTCAGTAAGACACGGTTAGTTTGTTCGCTTAAAGATGCAGTATGTAAGAATTCTGTCCGCTAGAGGTCGCTAGAGGCCTATTCAAAACAAAGGTGTATCTTGATGACGGCAAGTTTGAGCGCGGAATCTTGGGACATGTGGTCTTCACCTCAACGGACGGTGCAAAAGAATAGGGATAGGACTCAGGAAGAAATCATGTTCATGGATGCGATTATTAACGTTACTGTACTATGAAGCAGAGCGAGACAGAGTGTTGTGAGAGCTGAACGAGGCCGCTGGAGCGATTGCACAACACATGCCTCACGAGCAGCGGAACTTTTATTATGCGACAGTCGTCGGCGCCGTTTCCGCTTTTCCGGTCATGAGTATGAGGTAACACAGCTCTGTTTATCATATTAGATACATTTTAGAGTGTTGAAAATGATGTAATAATGTTACTCTGTGCTTTCGCTCTGTGGCTGCTGTGAGACATTTGTTTGAGACACAAAAATCGATTTTAGATTATCATATTAAATGCTGGATGGCTTGTGTTGATAAATGGCTTGCAATTAATTTTAAAACGTATTGTATGATGGAGAAAATTCTGTATTACTATTACTAAAAATAAAGCTGCATCTGATTATGCTATGTTAGCTACTTACAAAATAGTGTTTTTCTCTGAGGCATGGTAAAGCATGGTACTCGCAAAAAAATCAAGAAAATTAGATTTAAACAATAAGACTAAATGTGTTGAGCTATATAACAATAATTAGTTTTATGTCTATAATATATATATCAAAACAGTTGTTTGTCTATTAAAACGTGTATTATATTAAAGCGTATTTGGTGATTCCATGGTTTCTACAAAATAAAACCGGAAACCGAGAGTTAACGCGGGCATGACGCAATTGACAGGCGACTCCTCACACGTCCCGGAGCCTTGGTTAAAATTGCAATTTTCTCACGATTTACAAATAGTTGCAAACATTTGGGATATTGTAAGTACTCAAGTGAACAAAATATATAACACTGGCCTAGTGGTTTTTGGATACTTTACTGCAAAATTCTTACATATTGCACCTTTAATTTTACTCCGAATTCGTTCAAAGACACTGTTTGGCGCAGGCTTTTCAGAGAGACTGAAAATAAAAGATGATGCAGTGCCGACAATATTGGATCCAACAGCAATGTCGCAACACTCAAATGTTTGAAACAATGTTTTTACCATGATATGATACCCACTGAGTATTTATACTGTAGCGCCACAGTCAAACTGTGAATAGTTGTGATTTGCTGTTCTTTCCTTTGCTTCAGCATTTCTGGGGATTCCCAGACACGGAAGAAAGCACGTAGATAACAGTGATTTTTTTTTATTGTTTTAATCTAAGCCATTCACTGTTAATACTGAATTAAAGCTTCAGTGAGCGACATCTGTTTTGTCATCAGTAAGACATTACAACACGTTTCATTTTAGGATGAACAATGAATAGCCAATAAGAACGACAGTGCGACAAATGATGGTACATTCATTCATAATTCCATTTACAGGAAACACCATAAGCTATCATTTTTCAATTATAACTGTAGTAACTCCAAACTTTATTTGCCTCAGCCAGCATATGTAATACGCATAAATGTTTCACATTATTGGCAAATGTTTCAACTATGTAACAATGTCTTTTTTTGAATAAAAAAAAGTCCACACCTGTAATGGCGGGGATGTAGAAAATGATTTTAATTTGCAAAACTGTTACCCAATGGTTGCAGTGGGCGTTTATTTCCAAGTCTTGACTGCAGCACACCTATCAAAATGGGAGTGTCTCAAAGTGTTTTAAACCGTGCAGAACATTATAAAAAAATAAATAATAATTTTAAAAGCAGTTCATGACCTCTTTAATAATAATATTTCTAAAAAAAAGGGTGCCTATGTGCATAACAAAGTAAATGCAAAAGCTTACGCACTTTACAGTGAAATGGTTCTGATTTGCAATTGCTGCAATAGTGCAAAACAAAAGAAAACACATGTAAATTGTTTGAGCTCTTTCATAACTTATGGCCAGGATGTTACTATCATAATGAAGTCATAAGACTAACTTGTGTGTTCTTACGTGTTAGAGAGCTGGAGGGAGCATTGAGACTGTCGCAGCTATCAGCGCTGTCACTGCTGGAGATGTCATCATCTGAATCTTTGGGTGTGGAACACGGCGAGCCGCTGTCCACCTCCTCAAATCTGCGCTTCAGGCCGCGAGATGACACTGTCTCCATGGAAACACTGCGTCTGGAGGCATTACAGATAGGTACAAGCTTTGTCCGACAGACTGACAGACTATTGCTAGCAAAATTCAAACATGAACAACCATGACAAATGTGTAGGATATGTATATAAGCAGGAGCAGCATTTCTAACTTAAAAACTGTTTTGAATGCACTTTTTTTCTCATATAAAATATACAACACCCAATCTAAAAGACTTTACTTTTGTCATTTCATCTAATGTCTATACAGACAGTCCTGTCAATGAGGAATGTACATGATCTGTAAATCAATTCTGTAAATCAAGTGAATATCTTAAAAGCTAATATTGTTATATTATAAATATAAATAATATATATATATATATATATAAACAATTTTAGGGTTTTTTCATAATTTTAATAACTTTTATTAACTATTACCTTTTTAACAAAACTGTAATTCTTCAAAAAAAAATTTGAAATAAGTATTTTAATTTCTACTTAAACTAATAAAAGGTCAGAAAAACTATGTGAAACGTGGCCAGTAACAGATAAATCAACAGCTGCCATGCTGAATAAAAATACCTCATTCTGGAGGTCATAGTAACCAAATATAACATAAAAATGCAACCAAAGACCCAGGTTTTGAACCTGCTTTCATTTTTGTGTGAACTAACACTTTGAATTAGGAATTGTAAATGAAATATATTGTATGAAGAGACATTTATTTTAAGGCTCAATTTAGAAAAATGTAACAAGCATTGGGAAAAATGGATTCTGCACATACACCATTGAGAAAAGTGTGATATTGTATATTAAGATGATGGAAATATACTGTGACTTTGACATTTTGATACCCATGATGACCTCTTGTTCCCTGTTTTCAATTAAAAATCAATAAAAAATTAAAAAATCAACCAAAAAAGGCCACATACAACAATCTGAAAGCTTATGCAATATCACCTCTTTTGCTACCTAATCCTTGACATTCTCTTTCTCCATCCAGTTTGAAAGTCCTGCTTAAAAATCATGAAGCCTGCAAACATCACCATGGTAACTGGTTTAAAGCAATAGCCATGGAAAACTGCATCCAAGTTTTGGGTCTTTTTCACCCCCATTAAAACCGGTGGAACCTTACAAACAACAAGCCTTTGCAAGCCGATAAACAAGTCCCAGTTCAGTCAAACCAGAGAGGTCACACAAGGCCGAGTCGGGACGTTTGATCAGACCACCTCCTTAGCCTGAGGGAGCAGTGTAATACAACCGCTTTGAGCGGCTCCATGCCTGATTTTCTTCATGATTAAACACTATTTTTAAACAGTCAGTGGCTTTTTACTGGGTTAAATGAGCACAGATTGGCGGTGGCTTTGAGGGAAGGTCGGCTTTTTCCATGTGAAGGGGGGGGAAAAGATAACTTAAGAAGTATGACTGACAATTAAACTCACAGCATAAGGGATTTAACCCCACAGATTTGTGAAATCCATAAAAACTGGATTAGTTTTATTCATTTTATGATTATGAACACTACGGAAATAACATTAGCCTGACTCAGCTGGGGCATATTAATGTCTTTTTTCATTTTTATAATCAGTCATTCAATAATCAGGCCGGATAGCCTTGATTTTGCATACTCGCGCACATGCCAACATCTGCCACACAACACTGATCACTGGTAAAGAATGCGTTAAGACCTTGAAACATCAAAAACAGCTGCAACAAACAACAAGGTGATGAAACGAGAGAGATGCGATTGAGTATACGCTGCTTTATGCATCAGTGTTTGACAGTGCGCCGCTCTTGAATGAACCGTATCCATAGAAACAAGAAATGCTAAAGGAGTCCATTTTTTGCTCGTTTAGCATTTCTTGTTTCCCCTCTTTCATGTGTTCCTTTTATAATTAATGCTAGCGTGGTGATGCAGTAAAATGCACAGAAAATCTGTGGTGATCTACAAGTAAGCTGCAGTACATCTGCCAATGAATGTGTATTCAGTGAAGCATGCCAATATTTCTCTTCAGACTCGGAGCCAAACTTAGTCACACATCACTACTATTGGACACCACAGTGTCTAAAAGGCATATGTTTTAACATATATATGTATATTCATAGGGTAAAGCATTATAACTATATGCAGGCAGTGACAACAGAAAGCTTTGCAATGGCACCAAACCGGCATAGAAGTAGTAATTAACTTAAACGCATCTCATCCCAACTCGCAGCAAAAATGGAAGTCTTTCCCCATTTGGTCATTATCTATTAACAAATTGCCTTGGGCTTGAGATGTTGTTTAGGTAGATTATATGTATATAAACCCTAAATGAATAAATGATAAAGAAACAGCTGAGCAGGATGGTACAATGATGGCAATAATAATCCAATAATCTTCATTTGAAAAGCATTGATCTTGCAACCTGAGACTTACCATTGATTCTACATAGAGTATTAAAGGGGTAGTTGATTATTATTTCACTTTTTTAACTTTAGTTAGCGTGTAATGTTGCTGTTTGAGCATAAACAACGTCTGCAAAGTTACAACGCTCGAAGTTCAATGCAAAGGGAGATATTTTATTTTACAGAAATTGCTTTTTAAAGACTACAACAAACGGCTGGTAGGGACTACAATGAGTTTCTTCCTGGGTTAGAGACATCACTAACCCTAAAATTTACATAAACACTGCTCCCGAGAACACGCAACAAAGGGGGCGAGGCCATGTTGGGCTGCTTTAGAGAAGAGGAAGAGTTACCATGTTGTTACCATGCCGTCATTTTACACCGAACTGCTTCACAAATTCAACGGGTCAATTCAAGGGTCAATTCAACGCTGGATTTGCACAAAAGATTAACGTGACGGCACATGCTAGTTGATGAGTAGGGCTGGGCGATATATCGCATGCGATTGTCACGCAATATCGCGTTCATTATCGAAGGCGATTCATCTGCGATATGAACGCGATATTGCGTGGCTTGTCAGTGATCTACGGCTCTGTCTATTAAATGCCGCTCCATTTGAAAGCAGGTGATGGCGATTTAGCGGTAATCAGGGAACCGGCTTTACTGACGAAATGCGCGTGACAATCGCATGCGATATATCGCCCAGCCCTATTGATGAGTTGAATCAACTCGGCAGCAACTACATAAATGTATCCACTAACCATTCAGAAACATCCAGATGCACTCTATAAGTTGTAACTTCTTCCTGAGTCTCTCCATCAGTGTCCGACTCCGGTTTGAACAATGTAAGGCTGAACACCGTTACTGACAATCGTCATTTTGGCTGCGTGAGATTCTCCTGCTTTGTTGTTGTTGAGCAACCGAAGCGTGAGCTGTTAAAGCTCCGCCCTCTTCTGGAAAGCATCCAGGAGCAGCAGCTCATTTGCATTTAAAGGGACACACAAAAACGGCGTGTTTTTGCTCACACCCAAATAAGGGCAAAAATGACAAGCTATAATAAATGATCTGTGATTTCGAGCTGAAACTTCATAGACACATTCTGGGGAGACTTATATTACATCTTGTAAAAGCGGCATAATAGGTTCCCTTTAAAACTAGTCAGATATGCAACAAACTGGAGCAAATGGGCACTAAACCCAGGNTAGGGCTGGGCGATATATCGCATGCGATTGTCACGCACATTTCGTCAGTAAAGCCGGTTCCCTGATTACCGCTAAATCGCCATCACCTGCTTTCAAATGGAGTGCCATTTAATAGACAGAGCCGTAGTTCACTGACAAGCCACGCAATATCGCGTTCATTATCGAAGGCGATTCATCTGCGATATGAACGCGATATTGCTGTGCTTGTCAGTGATCTATGGCTCTGTCTATTAAATGCAGCTCCATTTGAAAGCAGGTGACGGCGATTTAGCGGTAATCGGGGAACCGGCTTTACTGACGAAATGCGCGTGACAATCGCATGCGATATATCGCCCAGCCCTATTGAAGAGTTGAATCAACTCGGCAGCAACTACATAAATGTATCCACTAACCATTCAGAAACATCCAGATGCACTCTATAAGTTGTAACTTCTTCCTGAGTCTCTCCATCAGTGTCCGACTCCGGTTTGAACAATGTAAGGCTGAACACCGTTACTGACAATCCTCATTTTGGCTGCGTGAGATTCTCCTGCTTTGTTGTTGTTGAGCAACCGAAGCGTGAGCTGTTAAAGCTCCGCCCTCTTCTGGAAAGCATCCAGGAGCAGCAGCTCATTTGCATTTAAAGGGACACACAAAAACGCCGTGTTTTTGCTCACACCCAAATAAGGGCAAAAATGACAAGCTATAATAAATGATCTGTGATTTCGAGCTGAAAGCGGCATAATAGGTCCCCTTTAAAACTAGTCAGATATGCAACAAACTGGAGCAAATGGGCACTAAACCCAGGTTACATCACTGTAAAACAGTTTTAGATGTAAAGGAGTAATTAGTTCTCAATTTGTGAGGTATAATCAATGGCAAGCGGAACGAGGCTTTTAAAAGCACTCCACTGTACCATGCAAAAAATGGGAGCATTTGACATCATGACAAATGGACATCATACACTGGCATACATAGTTTGCATATCCCAGAGATGTCCGCAGGGAGATATACGGCAATAATTTCTATGCCATACATCCAGGGAACCTCCATCTCTGGAAAAATAGCAGAAAAGAAAATTCATCTCCTATAGCATTGTTCTATGATCAATAACTGAAGGAAAGACAGGTTTAGACAAACTAACTAGTTTCTAAATGCAGCACAGGTCATTGAAAAGAAGGGATGCAACGGTGAAGCTGAAATATGTTTGCAGAGCTCCTGACACACATGCTGTGGCCTATTTGAGGTGGACAGAAAGCATGAATAATCACCTTACAGTACCGACAACACACCAGCCTGTTTGACTGGTCTGCACTAAAATAGCCCACCCTAGACGTATGACACATAAACATCATGTCTTTCAAACTCTGCATAGGTGACGCTGCAATTTCTTGAAATGCGAACATTATTCCCATTCCGTGAATGCATCCATGCACCACTTCCATGCACACTCAGCAGCTGTTTTATTTTAATGGGTCTAGCAGATTTATTATATGACATCACACTTTGCACTACATTGTCCAGATTACTAGTTTTACCAATAATGTAAATTTACAAAACATGTAAACGTCCAGCAATATGAACATGGTATTGTAAAGCAATGCTGCATCAGCCCGCATTTATTACTTTACACTAACTAGTATATAGTTTGTTAATTGTACTTTATTTTTAATTTACAGTAAATAAAATTACAAATATTTGTCATTCAATTCTATATTTAAGTGAGTGCATTTTAATAGTGATTAGTATTTAGTCAAGTTTTACTAGTATTTAAATACTTAGCATCCATTCCATGTACCGATTTAACAGACATGTAGTGTGTGTGTGTGTGTACTACAATTAATACTAGCTGCTTCCTACTAGTTCTGCATCTTACTAGTAGTTGACTAGCCAAAATGCAATTGTAACTAGTAAGATAAGAAAAGTCACTAGTAGGCTAACAATTGGGATAGGTACTAGTAACATGTCAAACAAATTAGTAGCCTACTAGTAAATCTGGAACTTAGAAATAAGTACCTAATTAATAGGTACCAGCAACAAATAGTAGACTACTAGTCTGGGGTAACATCTGAACCACATATCCAGTACTGCATTAATGGTAGTACTAATAACAGTATTAGTAAAATAAGTACTAGTATCTATTAAGTGCTAATTAGACACTAGTTAGTTTAAAGTAAGAGGCCTAAATGTTTAACCGGCTTGCCACAGTGTGACCCAATATGATTGGGATGACACATCACATATGATCTGTCCCATGATTTTATATTCTTTACTGGGAAAGACGGACAGAGGGTCTTATGACAGAGCAGAAAATGGTATGCTGTGTTGCAACCGGTCCAATGATCAACCCATTTTTCCCTCGTAGGCTTGGCTGTGTGGGAAAAGTGAAACACAAAACCTCATAGACTTACCTTGGGCAGAAATACAGAGCCTTTAAACCGGCGAAGCTGTCGCTCGTTCCGTGCTTCCTTTATTTGGATGGTTTTCTTTTCTTTGGGGATCGGAGCCTATTTCAGCTTTAGACGGTTACAAAATGACAGACAAAAGCGACTTCAGTCCATCGAAATGGCCAGACCAAAGAGGAAATTGCAGTTTATTCACGAAAAAATTAGTGATGTCCGAACATTTAAGCATCGTAAACAATGGATATTAGTCTTGACTTGGACTATAAATGGGGGTTTGTGTGTCAAGAACCCTATGCGAGCATTTAACGTTGCAATCAAGCTCTGTAAAGATTAAAAAACGGGGCAGACGAAGGCAGACAAGAACCTCATTCACTAAAAAAATGACTAATTCCGGCGTAGATGCATCCAATACATGCAGATAAATTCTCTAGGTGATCCTTTAAAATGCCTGCATTCAAAAAGACCAAATAGAGCCGAGCCTTCGGGGGTTTTTTCCCTCCGGATAGGTGGTTGTGTTCTGCGCTATGTTTAGACAAATCGCAACGTTATACTTCCACCCCGAAGGAAAGAAAAAACAAAAAATTATGTGTAGTATCTGTCGGCCCGAGGACCCTATGGGCCTCTCTTCTGCCCCGGTTTGTTACAATGTAACAATAGAGTAAGGAATGCCGTACGGGACCCATATATACTTATTGTGACGTCAAGGACGCGCCGGTGTAGAGGCTGCCGGGAAATGTAGTTCTACAGAGCCCATTGTTAGCTTTAGAAGGTCCGTTGTCTTCCTCGACAGGAAAACTGATATTGTTTCTCTGAGCGGTTTTATTTGGACAAAAGGCGTATTAAGCAATAAAGGGATATTTTGTTTCAAACAGACCGACGTCTCATCTGTGACAGTTATGCTAGTCCAGCTGCCGCTGGGCCTATTTGTAGTCCTCGTTTTTTTTTTTTTTGACAGCTCGGTTTCCATGGAAACTAAGTGTCGTTCTTAAACTAGTCAAGCACTATTAGCAAGAGACTGACACTGAAAAATAAATGGAAAATATAAAAATATAGGCTAGGTGGGTGAATCTCAGTCCGTTTAGAACACGCTGGGGTCATATTTCTGGCTGAAACTCGAAAGAAAGAAATATAAGAAAATTATTTAGCTTAAAGAAAAAAGTTTCACTGGTTTTAATATTTTTAGGGTCCCCCTTTTACCATTTTTAATCCCCCAACAAGTAGTTCTGCGTTTATGCTGATTTACATAACACTATTTTATATTAGTTATTTTTTATGGTCAAAAATAAACAAAATATAATTTGTTTCTACTGATTTTGAAGTGAAATGTTACACAATATTTTTTTGTGAAATTCACCCAGGTAACTAATTCCTTTTGATGCCATTCTCGTCCTATAAATGCCCATTATTTCCTTGCAAAGGTTTTAGCCATAGGGTCTCTATTCTGTTAAGCACTGTGTGAGGAAGTTAATGCAGCATACAAAACATAATAGCTTGATTCAAGGTAAGTCATTTTAATCATTGCAATGACACGGTAAAGGGTCACAACAGACAATACCTCACGTCTTTACCATCTTGGTCTGGCTTGCGTCTAGCACTAACCACGACTACCTTTCTCATGCAGTGCAATGCAGTCCCCTTTACCCCACCTGAATGATTAGTACATCAGTGGTCATATCCAAAAGAAAACAAAAAGAAAGTAAAACATGATCTCTTTTTATACCATAAAATAATGCTCTGGCAAGTCTGACATTTGTAAAAACTGTTCTAGTATATGCAACAAGGATGAAAAAACAGAAGGGTGTTAAGCACAATGTTAAAAAAATAAAATAAAGACGCACATATATAATGCCCACTGCTGCTGCTCATCTCCTGTCTGTAAAATAACGTGCATATGCAGCAGCACCTGAAGAATCATCAGGGATCAAAGCTACAGAACCTAATATCATGCCCCAACAGCCATAAAGAGTCGCCTGAACAAGCCTTAAAACAAACAAACAAACAAAAAACATATCCTTAGAGAGGAATATCAGCGATTTGTGCAGCAATGCTTCAGCCAAGCTGCTCGCCATTAAATTAGACAATTAAAGAAACTGAACTTGATGGTAGGGTGGCAGTATCGAGCGAATTTCATTCATTCTGTGATCATTTAAACATCTGTGATCGTGACAAGACCATATGTTTATTTATAAGCAGAGTGACAATATGAAAACGGAACTGGCCACCTTTTTCCACAGGTGACAGTACTGACGATGACGTTTATCACGAATCAATGCAATTTCATAAGCGTCCTTGGAATCTTTGTCTCCGTCTGTGACATAACCCACTTTTTTTACAATGTTGTTTATAAAGCGTGTATTCATTGAGACATATGGACTGCACTTCACATGGAATTCTAGCATATGCAGCTAAAATACTCATGGAGTGACATCCAGGCAGACAATACCAAATAATACTGTTTTTAACGCCAGCCAATTCTCTCTGTTTGAGCCGGTATGGCTTTATTACATAATTACATGAGACAAAACCTATTTTTTCTGCGTTTTTTAAAAGAGCAACAAAGTAAATTGATGCAAAGAAAGATAGTAAAATAGAAATTCTATGATTTGTTTTTTTTTTGCAAAATTTCATTTTGTGTAAATGGGAAGAGGTTGAAAAAGGCAGCACGCACTCCATAGACAACAACATTAAAGGTTTCAAAATGGGTCAGGTGCCTTTTTTCCCTTTCCCGTGATCGTCTCCATTACTATTCCAAGCAAAGCGATCTTCAGTAAGGTCCAGGAAGTGTGCAGGGAATGGGCTGAGGGTTGAATCTTAAGAAAAACATAAGGGGCCTGTTCACTCCCCCCCTCATCCTTTGTTTTCACTTCAAAATGATGTGATAGCCATCGTTTGTTTCAGCTGCAAATTCAATTGAAAGAGTGGAAGTTATAAAACAGAGGTTACCTGGAAACAAAGATATGTTGGTTAAAACTTCTTAGTACTTAACAGAAACTGGCTAGCTCATACCTTTCATTGTGTCCAGGACAAAACACATCTCATCTTGAAAGTTCTGAATCATCTGTATAAATAAGAATATAAAGATTAAGTCAGAAAAAGAGAATAAAAGATCTTACATACTTAAAAGTTGTGATGAAACGGAAGTAGCGATTTTATTGTGACATCTATCTATCTATTGGATTATTGAAAAAGACAAAATGTTGGGCGGGGACTTGGTTCTATGCAGCAGTTGTTGATTGGATTTTGATTTGTGGGCGTGGCACTCAAGAATGAATATGAGCTTGCAGTCATTTGAGGAGGGGTGGGGTTTAAAGAATTAGTTCACTCTAGAATTAAAATTTCCTTATAATTTACTCACCCACATGTCATCCAAGATGTTCATGTCTTTCTTTCTTCAGTCGAAAAGAAATTAAAGCTTTTTCTCCATATAGTGGACTTTACTGGTGTACAACTGGTTGAAGGTCCAAATTGCAGTTTCAGTGCAGCTTCAAAGGGCTCTACATGATCCCAGCCGAGGAATAAGGGTCTTGTCTAGCGAAACGGTCGGTCATTTCTAAAAAGAAAAAAAAAAAAGTATATACTTTTTAACCACAAATGCTCATCTTGCACTGCTCTGCAATGCACCAGGCATTACGTAATCACGTTGGAAAGGTTAAGAGTGACGTAGGTGGAAGTACTGAAAAACTCCATCTCATTTTCTCCTCAACTTCAAAATCATCCGACATCATTTTGCCTTTTTTTTTTGTAAAGGGCATTTGACTTTTGCACATTTGCTTTGTAAACATTAGGTAGGTACTTCCGCCTACGTCATGCGTGACCTTTCCAACATGATTACGTAATGGATGAAGTCCTGGACGCTAGTGCAAGATGAGCATTTGTGGTTAAAAAAAATATATATATACTTTTTTTTTTTTTTTTTTTTGCTAGATAAGACCCTTATTTCTCAGCTGGGATTGTGTACTAGAGCCCTTTGAAGCTGCATCGAAATGGCAATTTGGACCTTCAACTCGTTGAACCCTGGTGAAGTCCACTATATGGAGAAAAATCCTGGAATGTTTTCCTTAAAACCTTAATTTCTTTTCAACTGAAGAAAGAAAGACATAAACATCTAGGATGACATGGGGGTAAGTAAATTATCAGGAAGTTTTAATTCTGAAGTGAACTAATCCTTTAAGCAGCCAAAATTATTGAAGAAGTCCCGACATATGTCACCAGAGAGAGAGAGAGAGAGAGAAGTCTGTAATTTTCACCCCAAGATTGACATTTTGATTAATCATTATGAGCTCAAAAAGAATGGATGAATGTTCATAATGAGATCTATAACATGGATTTACAAAATTTTCATTTTGTGCCAATTTTAAACTCAGCATAAATTCAAAACTGACCTCATTTACTTTAAAACATGTTCCTGGTCTTATCATGCATGTTACAATAACATTGAAATGGTTTTAATTTTTAACCCACCATGCCTTCTTATTTTTCAACCCTATAATCCAAACTTTAGGCTTCAGGCTATTACTAATGGATAAAATCAAGTCCTAGCTCCCTTTTCTTGTTCAATTCTGAATATCATTTGGAAATATGTGACATTACAGAAGTAAAATGGGTTGCAGTAAGGCCATTTTCATATTTAAGCTTTTGGCACAAAACTTGGTGCGTTTGGTCGGCATGAACATTTTGCAAACTCAGGTGCACATGGTACATGAGCACTCCAGTATAGAGCACAATTGGTATGAAAGCAATCTGCTCTTATTTGTGGAAATGAACTGCTATCGATGATGGATTGATGATGACTGATGCATTGCAAGCACAGCAGCAGATTCTGCAAGCTCAGCAGAAATGGCCTTTGGTGAGCAGCTCACATCTCTTGCAATGCATCTTCAGACCAAACAATCGAAACAAAGTGTGAAAACAGCTTTAAGTTTGCCCTCTATTAAGTAGCAATATGGTGAATGTCAACAGAAAAGTGATCTATGCCGTGCTTCTAAAGTAAAGGGAATGTTTCTATATTGAGCGCAGGTTGGTGCAAGGAAACTAAACAAATATAAGTGAATTGCCTAAACAATGAAGAAAAAGAAAGCCTGTAGAGGCCCTTACTACCTCATCACTGACTAACACATGGATACCAGTGGGTCCCTGCTTGAAGATCTGACTGATCTGGCGTGGAGAGATGCTGAAGAGCTGAGCCAACTTTTCCGTCAGTTCCACAGCTGTTAACTCCTCCAGATAGATAGCATGATACACTAAGATGGGGTAAAGAAATATGAAAAACATGAGACCCTAATCAACAAATCACTGCATAGAAAAAAAAAAAGCAAACACATTCAAATAACATAGAATACAAGATATCACAAATCTGGAAAATTGAAAGACACCTAACATCGTGAAATCAATACTGACAATCAAAAAAAAAAATTTCCCTGGTTATTTGACCCCATTTACTACGTCCCAGGTCATATTGTGCATATTATTCTAAAGAAAAAGAAAAAAACACTGCCGCCTCTAAAAAGCTTTCTAATTTTGCTGACATAACCAGACCATGCAGGTAAGGAAAAAAGTGATTTTCAAATGACTACCTAATAACATCACAGCCTAACATTTAATTCCTACAATAACTTGAAATGTAATCACATTTCTTTTGATCTTTCTTTTGATCTAGTTGATGTCAAACACACCGAAAAAAGTGTTGCTAGTCCCGTCTCCATTCTCATGTTTCTGGTGCTGTTCACGAGCCTGTTGGGACTCCTGGCACACATAGATGGTGAGCCTTGGACGGACCACCCTGTACAGGAACATACACATACACGGTTAATATATAATTGTTGGTTCATAATATGAAAAAACCCCAGAAATAATAGAACATGGAAACTGAACGCACAAATAAACTACTGATCAAACATTGGGGGCAGTCTTGAGCGGCAAATCAGCATATTAGAAGGATTTCTGAAGAATCATGTGACACTGAAGACTGAAGTAATGATGCTGAAAATTCAGCTTTGCCATCACACTAATATATTACATTTTAAAATGTATTAAAGTTATTTTAAATTGTAATAATATTTCACAATATTAATGTTTTTACTGTATTTCTGATTAACCCTCGTGTTCTTCAAGTGGCGGTCAAAATGACAATTTTTTTTAATTCAATAAAATGAATGTACTATATTGTAGTTTTTATTTAATATTTTATATTTTTAGGGGATTTTATGGTACCAAATCATATTTATGCAGTAGTTATAATCCATTTATTACCTGTTAACCATTTTTTGATCATAGACCTGAAAATGAAATTTCCAACTTAAAAACTGTCATAAATATTGAATGCTTCAGAGCACAGACTTAAAGGATTAGTCATTTTTCACTTTTCCTGATAATTTACTCACCCCCATGTCATCCAAGATGTTCTTGTCTTTCTTTCTTCAGTCGAAAAGAAATGAAGGTTTTTGATGAAAACATTCCAGGATTATTCTCCTTATAGTGGACTTCAATGGTCTCCACTGTTAAAGGTCAAAATGTGCAGCTTTAAACGATACCAGACGAGGAATAAGGGTCTTATGTAGCAAAATGATCGGTCATTTTCGAAAAAAATGTAATTGTATATGCTTTATATAAAAATATGTTCGCCTTCTAAGTGCTTCCGCCAAAACCGCATTCCCGTATTCTCCAAAAAGTTTACGCTGTATGTCCTACACCTTCCCTATTCTACTTACAGAAAAAATTTAACTGGTGCTGCGTTCGTTCCGTAAGTAGAATAGGGAAGGCGTAGGACATACAGCGTAAACTTTTTGGAGAATATGGAAATGCGGTTTTGGCGGAACCACTTAGAAGGCGAACATTTGTTTATAAAAAGCATATACAGTTGTCTTTGTTTCGAAAATGACTGATCGTTTCACTAGATAAGACCCTTATTCCTCGTCTGGTATCGTTTAAAGCCCTTTGAAGCTGCACTGAAACTGTAATTTTGACCTTCAACCATCTGGAAGCCATTGAAGTCCACTATAAGTAGAATAATCCTGGAATGTTTTCATCAAAAACCTTCATTTCTTTTCGACTGAAGAAAGAAAGACATGAAGGATGACATGGGGGTGAGTAAATTTTCCTGAGTAAATTATCAGGAAAAGTTTATTTGAAAGTGGACTAATCCTTTAAGTTTGGTCTCTTTTAATAAGAAGACACTTGGCAGATTATTGCTGAAGTGAAAAAAAAAGAAAAAAAAAAAGAAAGAAGTGAACATAAGTTATAGAAGTTTAAGTTTATCGTTATGAAAAATTCACAAAAATACTATTTAAAATTTGTATATGAAATATATATTTTCCAAAACATGTTTTGCTCTAAAACTGCAAGAAAATCGAAGCCATTAATCTAAACAAGTTGTGTTCCAAATTTGACATTGATATCTCAAAAAGTGAGCTTTAAGTAAGATTGTGTTTTTGCTCAGTACAGTATAGATGAACACGGATAACAGACACTTACCGTCCTTTGAGTGCGTTAAATAGTCGAATGCCATCAGCAGGTCCACAGATCTGGATGACATCCTCTCGGGTCAGTTTTAGCAGATCGGCACCTAAAGGTGACGTCAAAGGACAGTTAACACTCACACTAGGAATTTTTCCTACTATACTAAAGGTAATATGGAATAAAGAGGCATTTTACATCTTTCTGAACACATTATGATGAGAGAATGAGATTGGAGAGCATGTGTCTTTTGAATGAGAATGATGTAAAGACCGATGTGGCACTGTGTGGTTGCTGAGTGAGCAAAGCCTGATGTGAGAGCTGTATGGAATGTGATGCACACTTATGTAAGCCCGATCGTCCCTTTACCCGAGAAGTTTGAGAAGAGACGGCAGAATGGCGAAAAACGGTTTCTATGGAGCCACTGCTGTGCTTCCTGTGGCGTTGCCGTGGGCAACAGATTCTGTTTGTTCGGGGGCAAAGAGAAAGGACAAAATAGGCCTTAGCACACTGACCATAAACTGATCATAATTTGTCTGTTTTTCCATTGAACAATCCCTCCACTGAAGTCAGACACACCCCCTTAAACTGTCTGGCCTTAGCCCACTTCAAACGTTCCTCTATACGAGTTCATCAACAGATTTAGTACAACTTAAAATCCTTTGCACACAACCAAGTTTTCCCTTTGGCAAATAAACATTCAACATATTCATATTAGCAAATAAATTCATGTACCTGATTGCTTTCACTGTCTCTTGTAAGTAGGTGGCACGACAACTGTAAGGCAGAACGGTCTCTCAGTTTTAAAATCTCAGATTTGTCTTGAGTGTTATTATCTTGTTATGAGGAAGTATGTGGTGACTAACGGGGCTTATATGTTACGAATGAAAAAAAAATGAAAAAAACCAATGGGCTAAAACCTCACATAACATCAGCCTATAAACTAATGCAAAAATAATGTAATGTTTGGAGTCATTTTAAAAGTCTATTATTTACAGCAAAGAATCAAAACAGATTTGTTAAAGAAAAAAAAAAAAGTGCCAAACCAATCAATTAGTTTAACCTGTACAAGTACTTTTACATCCAATTTGGTCCCTGTATATATACACTTCTGTTAAAAAATTTAGGGTCGGTAAGTTTTTATTTGAAAGTCTCTTAAGCTCACCAAGAATGCATTTATTTGATTAAAAATACAGTAAAAGTTATATTGTGAAATATTATTACAATTTAAAATAATTTCTATTTTAATACATTATAAAATAATTACTGTAATGCAAAGCTGTATTTTCAGCATCATTACTCCAGTCTTCAGTGTCACATGATCCACATGATTCTCAATCTTATATGCTGATTTGGTGCTCAAGAAACATTTATTATTATGATCAATGATAATTGACATTTAAAACGCTTAAATATTTTGTGGAATCCGTGAAACTTTTTTATAATAACTCTTTGATTAACAGAAAGTTCAAAAGAACAGCATTTATTTGAAATACAAATCCTTTGTAACATTATGTCTTTACTGTCACTTTTGCTCAACTCAATGCATCCTTGCTGAATAAATGTATTCATTTCCTTAAAAAAAAACCAATATCTTACTTAACCCAAACAGTAGTGTATATATTATTTTTAACAAATATATATATATATACATATATATATATATATACATATATATATACACACATATATATATATATATATA
>RJVU01048457.1:1092803-1127676 GCA_003731715.1 Anabarilius grahami | reverse complement strand
GTGGTGTGTAACGCAGTCACTCCTACTAGCCACTTTGGCGGGTTGAATTTTATATATAATATTTACATTTTTCAATTGTAGCCTATTAAAAAAGCATCTGAAATAATAAACTAAGTGCAATGTAGTGTTGTCAAAAATATTGATCTTTCGACATATTTCAATACTGAAATATTTGAAACGCTTCCAATATTTCAATAATTTTCCGTAGAATAAATCACAATACCAGCTGTGTTTCTCGCTCTCTCATCTCACCGACAGCGAGTTGACACACAAACCCATCTCCCCTCACTCACTCGTTTCATTTGCGCTGGATGAATATTGTTAGTGTTACAGTGCTTGACTTTTATCATGGGATTGTGGGTATTGCACATAATTTTACTCATTCCAGCAGATTTTGTGCTCACACCCAAAGTGTGCGCACATAAAGCCGCCTCTCAGTACTAAATTGAGTTCTTTTTCACTGCTTATTGCGCTTAAACAGTCAAATAAACACAAAATGTCAAAATGCCGGTTGTAAACAGTTAAGAAAACGCATGTGTAACAGAATAATGGATCCATGCGTCAGGCCTTAAAGTGACAGCAGCCTAAAATACCTGCTGCCAAATTATGAGATTATATAAAAAAAAAAATCTATATGGCAGTTTTTCCCCATGGTATCGATGTCAAAATTGTGGCCAGTGAGTGGTTAGTAACTTTTGAAAACCGGTGAGCAAAAAAGTTGTCAAGCCCTCTCTCATATATATATGAGAGAGGGCTTGACAACTTTTTTGCTCACCGGTTTTCAAAAGTATATATATACACACACACACACACACACGCACACAGATGCATCTCAATAAATTAGAATGTCATGGAAAAGTTCATTTATTTCAGTAATTCAACTCAAATTGTGGAACTCGTGTATTAATAAATTCAATGTACACAGACTGAAGTACTTTAAGTCTTTGGTTCTTTTAATTGTGATGATTTTGGCTCACATTTAACAAAAACCCACCAATTCACTATCTCAATAAATTAGAATACTTCATAAGATCAATAAAAAAAAAAGGATATTTTAAACAGGATTGTCAGGCTTCTGAAAAGTATGTTCATATCTATGCACTCAATACTTGGTTAGGCCTCCTTTTGCATGAATTACTGCATCAATGCGGCGTGGCATGGAGGCGATCAGCCTGTGGCACTGCTCAGGTGTAATGGAAGCCCAGGTTGCTTTGATAGCGTCCTTCAGGTCATCTGCATTGTTGGGTCTGGTGGGTCTGGTGTCTCTTCCTCTTGACAATACCCCATAGATTCTCTATGGGGTTCAGGTCAGGCGAGTTTGCTGGCCCACAGTAACACCATTGTCATTGAAGCAGCTTTTGGTACCTTTGGCAGTGTGGGCAGGTGCCAAATCCTGCTGGAAAATGAAATCAGCATCTCCATAAAGCTTGTCAGTAGAAGGAAGCATGAAGTGCTCTAAAATTTCCTGGTAGATGGCTGCATTGACTGTGGACTTCAGAAAACACAGTGGACCAACACCAGCAGATGACATGGCAGCCCAAATCATCACTGACTGTGGAAACGTCACGCTGGACTTCAAGCAACATGGTTTCTGTGCATCTCCACTCTTCCTCCAGACTCTGGGACCTTGATTTCCAAATTAAATGCAAAATTAAATTTAATCTGAAAAGAGGACTTTGGACCACTGAGCAACAGTTCAGTTCTTCTTCTCCTTAGCCCAGGTAAGACGCTTCTGACATTGTCTTTGGTTCAGAAGTTGGTATGTGGAAAGTGTAAGTTGTAGCCCATTTCCTGAAGACGTCTGTGTGCGTTGCTCTTGATGCACTGACTCCAGCTTCAGTCCACTCCTTTTGAAGTTCTCCAAAGTTCTTAAATCGGCTTCGCCTGACAATCTTCTCAAGCCTGCGGTCATTCCTTTCACTTGTACACCTTTTCCTACCACACTTTTTCCTTCCAGTCAACTTTCCATGAATATGCTTTGACACAGCACTCTGCGAAGAGCCAGCTCTTTCAGCAATGACCCTCTGTGGCTTACCCTCATTGTAGAGGGTCTTGATGATCGTCTTCTGGACAACTGTCAATGCCATGACTGCTGTTGGGATTACTGACCTAAACCCAGTATTTATACCCTGAGAATGGTAATTTAATAGAACTTGAAATGAAATATTCTAATAATTTCAAAAACTGATTTTTTTTTATTTTGATGAGCAGCAAGCTGTAATCATAAAAATGAAAACAGAAAAGTGTGGAAATATTTTACTTTATGTCTAATAAATCTAGAATATATTTAAGTTTTACTTTTTGAATTAAATTACAGAAAAAAAACTTTTTCATGATATTCTAATTTATAGAGATGCACCTGTATATATTCATTCCTGTATGTCACGAAAAGAAAGAAACAAAGAGAAGACAGAAAAGAGAATAACCTGCAGATGGCTGACTGACTGTATGCTGGACCCTCTGTAGCAGTGAGAGCCTGGCCCACTTGAGTCTGTGTCAACCCCAGAGAGAGCCGTCGAATCTTAAAATTCTTGGCAAACTCCCGGATCTCCTCCAGATTAATGGCCTCTTCTTCATTCACAGCAGACTGTGGCTCTAACGAAAACAAAAATTGAATAAGGACTTTTGGATCCTGTCCAGATCATAAACAACATGAGTAATTTACCCATGAGTCACTGAAACATCAATCTTTAAAACTGAAATCTGTTCTAAACAAACTTAAAGAATTGCTCCTATTCAATTACGTGACTAAAGAAGGTTGTAAATGCAATATTGCAAACATAAACGGTAATGATATACTACCAGTACAATATAAACCTACTGCTGACAAGTTGCCCCACGGTAGGCATGTCTCCACAGGCAATGGCACCAGTAGAGGTGAGGGGTGTGACTGATTTAACCACTTGTGGCTGGGGAGCAATGATCACTTTGGATGGGGCCACTTTCCCAACAGGACCCTATAGAATGAATTACAGCTCATCAACAAATATGACAATAATTTTACAAATATTTCTAGAGAAAATGTGCAAAACTCCCCTTCTGATTTTGCCAGGGCATTGCAAGGTCATTTCTAAGGTATAGTTCATTGCTATTAAATTGGTAGGGTGCTAAATTGGTGCTAGGCAGCTGCTTGGGTGTTCTGGACTGTTGTTAAGTGGTTGCTAGGGCATTCTGCTCATTGGAAAAGTATGTCTGAGGCGAATTTTCTGCAAAATGATATTACATTGCTTCTTGCATGTTTTGTGACACTTACAACAAAGTGAAATGACCAGTCAGTGGCACTAAAAGACTGTGCAGTTTTTTTTAAACAGATGAACGTGAATCTGCCGTTTTATTACACTGGTTGTTGTATTTATCGGGTGTGTATTTACAGGTGTGAGTTCAGTTATAGAATGAGGTCGTCACTCCTGTAAATAACCTTACTGTTTGTGAAAGTAGCCATATTAAGGACTCAAATACAGGGCTGACAACCATATTCTGCTGCTGTGTGAACACAGAGGCACATTTCTCCAATTAGCTTATGTTGGCATTCTGGGTGGATGCTAGAGCATCGCTAGGTAGTTGCTAAGCAGTTGCTAGGGTATTCTGAGTGGTTTCTTACTCATCCAATTAAAAAATACATAGTGATGCTTAGAAAGTACAAAAATGGTGCACAGACTACACAAAATGTTTACTATATAATTACAGACTAATGAAGAGCCATAGTGGGTGGTACAGTACCTGCGTGGTGGTTTTGGTGAGTGTCAGGGGTACAGTGGCTTTGGGGAGGACGGAGGCAGCGGATGGGGCAGCTGCTGTTGGACCGTTCCCTATCGTAGCAATGATCTGGCCCTGGGAGTTCAAGATCAGCTGTGGGGACACAGTCTGGACCTGCAGGCCTTGAGCAGGTAATGCAGAGGCTGCCGCAGCTCCTGCCAATGATGCAGGGTTGACCAGCAGAGGAAGTGTTCCAATCACCTAAAACACAGGTATGAAACTAATGAGACGGGTAGGTAAATCATTGTGTAAGGAGGCTTGCCCTTGAGGAAAATGTGTCTGTTAAATGAATAAATGTACATTTAAATGTAGTACTAACCTGACCCTGTGCGTTGGTAATGAGTTGACTTGTGAGTCCGGCCACATTAGACATGGCGCTGGTGAAGATGGGAGTTGTAGTAAGAGAGCTGATGAACTGAGGCTGAGCTCCCAGAGAGGCTGCGCTAATCTGAAAATAAGAAAGAAAAAAACACTCCTGATTAGATTTATTTAAATTCATTATGAATTATCTTTAGCATTTTAAGACTAGATGAGTTTCCTGAAAGAAACTAGCAATCCTTGTAAAGAAGCAAAAGAAGAATGGTTTTAGGTGAGCTTAGGTTTAAGATTTTATAATTTTCACAAAAAAAAGTTCCATCTAGTTTGCATATGATTTATGAAATATTTACATAATTATTATAATTACATAAAAACACCTGCACAAAACAAAAACAGAAGATGGACTGAATGAAAATGCAAATTAACTCTCTGACAGTAGGTGGCGCTTCCTTGGTTACTGCTGTCCACAAAGCAGCGCTGCGCTTATAAACACTACTTTATACATAGGTAAGAGGAAAAGAAAACGCCATCAAAACTTTCTAAAGATAATCAGTTCCCTTTCAGAGATATATTCATATACACCCATCTCCAATTCAATATTTATGTTTTTCTTCTGATATTTTGAGCATCTCGAACAGTGAGCTTGCTGTGCCTGGTACAGTATTTGCTCTGCTGGCACGACTCTGTTCTCCTCTTTACGTCCATCTTCAGCGTGTGCTGTCTCTGGTTTGTGTTAACGTTCTGTTTACAGACTTCATAATATTTCCACACAAATGACATTTTGGGAAATGATTGCAATGCAGTTTGTGCGCAAATCCGGAATAGAGATCGGTCAAAATAAAACCCGGAAAGATTTATGGCTGGTTGACAGGTGCATCTCTAGCACCTATAGTAGTACTTTTATGAAAGCAGTCTTTAAGAAATGTCCTCTTAAATATCCAGTACTAGCCAATAAGAATCCAATAAATAAAAAATTTAAATACACTGTGCATTCTTACTTCAAATCTTAAAAATAAAATTTTCCACATATATGATTATGACTAATCCCTAAATCATGTCAGCATTCATATCAGAAGTGTTCCCTACTCACAATAGCAGGGTTGATGGACAGGCCTGCAGTCTGAAGTGTTGCGACAGAGGCACTAGGCTCCGACACCTTCTGCACAACAGATGCGGTAGTGGCTGGCGTGGTCTGCGTTGGCTGCAGGGCCGCTTGTATGGACTGCAGAGCAGACACCTGGGGCTGCAGGACCGTCTGCGCAGGTGACTGCAGCTGAGTCTGGACAGAGTTTAACACAGTAGCAGCTGGAAAAAATAAAAATAAAAATAAAAATGACAGGCTGTTGTAACCATCAAAACAATTTCAAAAGGAGTTTGTATGCTCAGTAAAACACCTTGTACTATTAAATAATTTCATTATTCTGAACTGCTGACTGGTCTGGACAAAAATACCATTTCATACAAACACAATATGCTGCATTTAATCCATGTATTTTAAATTGAATCTCATGCCAAAATAATTAATATAAAATATGCACTTTTTCTAAGATTCTTTGCACCTGATGAGTATGCAGTATGTGTGCAAGCACCATACCCTGCAGTCCTGCAAACGGCAGCTTCAGCAGTCCTCCGGCAGAGCTGACTGCCGTGAGACCAGGGATGGTGGCGACAGTGGCGGTGGGTAAGGTGAGCACTGCCAGACCACCCTGACCACCCACAGACCCGGCCATACTCAAAGGAATGAGCAGGGGCTGACCCAGAGAACCCTGCTGGGCAAACATGCCAGTCATCAGAGAGGCCAAACCATCCTGAGTCAGGACCTGGCAGGGTAATGGCAAACAGATTTAATTATTCAAATATTCAGATTTAGTTTTTCAAACATTTTAACATTTACAGGTACTTTGCTGACATTTGCACCTATTATGCCCCTTTTTACAAGATGTAATATTCTACATGTCTCTGATGTCCCCAGAATGTGTCTGAAGTGTCAGCTCGAAATACCAAAGATCATTTATTATAGCATCTCCAATTTGCCCCTATTTGGGTGTGAGCAAAAACACACCATTTTCGTGTGTGTCCCTTTAAATGCAAATGAGCTGCTGCTCCTCGCCCCCTTTCCAGAATAGGGTGGAGCCTTTAGAGCTGGAGAAACTCATAAAGCCAAAATTTCAGAAATTGTCAGGTGTAAGTACCGTGGTAGGGCGAAAAATTTACTTAGTCTTTGCACATTCGCTTTGTAGACACTGGACTGGTACTAGTACAAGACAAGCATTTATGGTTAAAAAGTATATACATTTTTATTTTATTTTTTAGAAAATGACTGATTGTTTCACTAGATAAGACCCTTATTCCTCGGCCGGGATCATGTAGAGACCTTTGAAGCTACATTGAAACTGCAATTTGGATCTTTAACCCATTGAACCCTGTTGAAGTCCACTATATGGAGAAAAATCCTGGAATGTTTTCCTCAAAAACATTAATTTCTTTTCAACTGAAGAAAGAAAGCCATCTCATAAACATCTTGTATGACATGGGGGTGAGTAACTTATTAGGAAATTTTAATTCTGGAGTGAACTAATCCTTTAAACAGCAAAAATATCTTCTTTTTAAAAAGGAAAATGTTCACCTGTGGGCAGGCCTGGACAGTGATGGGTAAGCTGGTATGCGGCTGGGCTGGAGACACACTGATGTTGGCTGTGGAGACCGCAGTCTGGACTGCAGGTGCTGAGACCTCCACAGACACTACATGAAAACAGAGTCAGATTTGCTGAAACCTTTTATTTTAAAATGTTTTCCATGCATAGGAAACATCACAAATGGTGGTGTCTCTTTCCAACCATGCATTTATGACAATTATGACTTTATGCTTCTTTGATGGTGGTGGCTTTGAATACTGGGTTGCTATGATACCAAACTAGTGTGGCTATTTATATCAGTAAATTTTATCAGCCTCACCAGCTGTGGTAGCGCTTGTGGTTACTGGACTGTCCAACAGACCCTCTTCAGCGGCATCCAGGGTCTGACCAGCACCCTCCTCGCCCCCTGAATCCACCTTCTCATCAGCCCCTGAAGACGACAAGGCTGTATCCACCTCCACCTCCAACACACGGATGGTCTCCTGACCTGACATGACGATGACCTGGAGGAAGGGGTTTAACGGGTTATAAATGCTCTCCTTTCTGGGGTAATGGGGGCAGTGTTGACAAGATGAAAATGCGCCATGGTCTGTTATGGATGAGTTTACAACGGTGTGTTTATTCTGATCTCACAGACATTTTATTAAAATACTGATAAGGTTTGCTGAGCAAAAGAGCATGAAACTGTTGCAACTAGAGCAGGGCGATTTTATTGTGCTTTTTTCATTTTTAGTTTATTATTTGTTCATTAAGGTGCACTTTTTCCTCCATTCTTTTTTTTTTAATTAAAAGAAATTAAATACTTTTGCAAAATAATTTCTAATAATAATTTAAAAACATGTACACAATTAAAGGGATAGTTCACCCAAAAATGAAAATTCTCATAATTTACTCACCCTCAAGCCATTCAAGATGTATATGACTTTCTTCTTCTTTCAATCAGAATTATATTAAAAAATATCCTGGCTCTTCCAAGCTTTGTAATTAGATTGAATAGCACCCGAGTTTTTGAAGTTCCAAAAAGCACATCCATACATCATTAATGTAATCTATACAGCTCCAGGGGGTTAATAAAGGCCTTCTGAAGCAAAGCGATGCATTTTTGTAAGAAAAATATCCATATTTAAAACTTTATAAACTATAATCACTGGCTTCTGGTAACAGCCGTATGCGAGTTAAGTTCAGGCGGAAGAGTGACCTCTGACCCGATGCATGACGTAGGATGTAGAAGTTGCGTAAACTTAGGTGAGAGTAGACGCCTCTCGTGATTCAAACAAATAGGGCTGGGCAACAAACTCAAGCTCCTCTTCTCTTAGATCGAAATCCTCCAACATTTCCCTTTAAAAATTCTCATTTTAGACTTCTAATTTGTGACCGGTGTTTTGTTTTGCTTTATCCTCTGCGTTTCCGCGTTCAATACGTCATGCATCGGGTCAGAGGTCACTCTTCCGCTCAGAACTAGACTTGTATATGGCTGTTCCCGGAAGCCAGTGATTATAAAGTTATAAATATGGATATTTTTCTTGCAAAAATGCATTGCTTCACTTCAGAAGGCCTTTATTAACCCACTGGAGTCGTATGGATTACGTTTATGATGAATGGATGCACTTTTTGGAACTTCAAAAGTAGCATAATAAAAGCCGTTTTATCAGACATGGTTGCCCCATTAGGACGATTCAATCCATGTTGCGATCAAATGACCAGTGGAATACTATTCACTTAACCTTCCTATTACTGGACACTGTGGCTCAAGAAATAAACAAATCATGGCTGGTTATGAATCGAGCATTTGTAATTAGTAATTGAAAAGTTTTAGTTCATGCCAATAGACTATTAGTCCTAGACAACATAAAAAATTAAAAAATTAAAAAATAAACATTTTTGAAAACATTTGAGATTGTGAAAGACTGTGATTCAGTTCAATTTGTCCATTTCGATGAATCGAAGATTCGCAGCATTGCTCAAAAATGTGCTTGGAAAGTTCCTGCGTGACATTTTTCATGTATTAAAACATTTTAGGAAAAAATACATGTAGATAATTATTTTTTCTCTAATATGCAGTGTTATATCAGTGCATTCATGATTAAATGTCATTATTCTTTGGGTTCATTTATTGAATAAAGGCATGTAAAACATGTAATTTTGTGCAGAATCACCCGGCCCTACTTGGCACGTTTAATATGCATTTAACAGCTGTACAAGAGGCTCAATAGTTTGAAAAAAAGCTAATTTGGAAAGAAAGCAGCAGAGGATGTTCTAATATGTTAACATGAAACCCATGTGAACTCTAATGTCAACATGAGCTTTTGAAATCCAAGTGAATTCTGCTGTCTTTGACTTATACATTACTGTTCAAAAGTTTGTGGTTAGTCATTTTTTTCTTCATTTGTCTGAAAGAAATTAAAAAAAACTGTTGTGTTGCCTTGCGTTGGCTGCGTCATTTTGAATATCAATCATGCTAATCGCTTTCTTCATTCCAGGCGGCTCATGTTGTTCTGAAAATATTTGCGCATTGGAATGCTCGGGTAAGATTATTAGAAACGACTTTTGTCTGTGTCATCTTGACTTCTTTGCTTGCTTTCATCACTTTCGCTTTTATTCTCGTGCACGGACTCATTCGCTAAACTGAACAGCCGATCATAGTTCTCTCTCTCTCACTGACAGTGCGATGCCAATGGACGCCCCCGATTCAACATGCTCAATCGGCCAAAATACCTCTGACGATGTCCAACTAGAGCCAACGCAAAAACTGTGCCGGCCGACCAACGGCTTGGTGTGTCAGAGCCTTAACATTCAAAAAATCTTACCGACTCCAAACTTTTGAATGGTAGTGCATTATAACATAAAATAGCATGACAAAATTTCTACGCTTTTGCTCAGCTTAATGTTTGATCAAGCATTTTATTGAGAACATTTCTCAATCATGTTTCAGTCAAGATCAGAGAAACATCACAGGAGCAAATGCAGGGCACGGGCAGAGAGGGAAGCTCAGCTCAGCAGTACAGATGCAGGAGAGGGTGCGTACCTGGTCGTCTTGTGCTGGGAATTTCAAAGTGCAGGAACCTAAAAGCTGAGAAAACACTTCTGCAGTCAGAGAGTGAATGGCTAAAGAGAACAGAGATGCCAAGCACACATTAGGACACAAACAACCAACCCAACAAGGACACAAGTGACATGAGTACAGCAAACAAACAAGAGCGTCTGCCCAAAAACTAGCATAAGCAATGCTTTCTGCAAATGCCTCACCACCAGAAGAGAATTGCTTGTGCTGTGAACGTAGACTGAACACTCACACACATGGGGCATGAGGCTGAACATGTGATGAAATGTTAAGGTACATCTGTGTTTTGGTAACACTTCATGTAAGGTTTGAGAAAGTTATGAGAATTATGACTTGACTCATGAATACCTGTTCATTGACAGTAAGTGGCGCATTGTTTGCAGGGAGATCCTCGGTGTCCATGATGACGTCTAAGCTCTGGGGAGATCAATGATTCTGCATATTGGTTGAAGGGGATGTTACCAGCTCTGCAGTGCCACCTGAGACAAAAAAATACTAGTCACTAAGGATGCTATCAAAGATTAAAGTCACCATGACATAACAATTGTTATGAATGACACTTTCAGATGCCCAGAAAGCTACTAAAGACATATTTAAATCAGTTCATGTGACTACAGTGGTTCAACCTTAATGTTATGAAGCAACAAGAATACTTTTTGTGTGCCAAAAAAACAAAATAACGACTTTATTCAACAGTATCTAGTGATGTGCGATTTCAAAACACTGCTTCATGAAGCTTCGAAGCTTTACGAATCTTTTGTTTCGAATCAGTGGCTCGGATCGTGCATCAAACTGCCAAAATCACGTGATTTCAGTAAACGAGGCTTGGTTACGTGATAAATGTTTTGAAATTTCAACGGTTCACCACTTTTTTGACACACGCTGATTCGAAACAAAAGATTCGTAAAGCTTCGAAGCTTCATGAAGCGGTGTTTTAAAATTGCCCATCCCTAGATATTGTTGAATAAAGTGTTAATTATCTTGCTGGCAATGCAGGCCTCACCGAGCCATCAGATTTCATCAAAAATATTTTCATTTGTGTTCCGAAGATGAATGAAGGTCTTACAGGTGTGGAACGACATGAGGGTGAGTAATAAATGACAGAATTTAAAATGTTTGGGTGAACTAACCCTTTAAGACCTGTTAATACATTTTATAATCACTGAACACACAATTTCAATCGGAAATACTTCACATTGAAGAATAAAAATATTTACGTTATAAAGGAACAAAAACGTGACTTGGTACAACTAAATCTGACAAATATCACATTTCAAGCATTGTGGAAGAAAAATTATGATTTTAAATATTAAGTTATAAAAGGTACAAAATATGTGACAGTACAACTAAATCTGACATATCTCATTTCAATCAGAAATATTTCACAATATGGAAAAATTATGTTGATTTTATGTAGTTGCTGAGCAACTAAATCTAACAAATAATTTACAAAAATTATCGCAATTAATTTTCTACTATAAATATAAAACATTACAATAGGGTCAATTACTTTTAGATGTCTCAAAACTACTAGGTTATTGCAATATGAATACATAGGTTATTTATATTTTAAGTTTAAAATATGATGGTGACTAGCAACACACCCTTAAAAACTTCATAATACCATAGCTTGTGACTAATAATGTTAAGATTTTACAGTGAAAACAATAAGTAGGCTATATAGCAACTATTTTGGCGGGAACTATGATTACTATGGTAAAACTTTGTAAGGCATTGCCCAGATAATCCTGACGTAGTCAAGTGTGTAACGTCACGTCTATGACGCCCGCTCTCAAGGTTGTCAACTTCAAATATAAGAGCCCAGGTACCTCATACTAGAATGTAAACAGTTTTTAAATATTTGCTACATTATTTCCAAGGAAGAAAATCGACTGAACATGTTGCAATGCCATCACCGTGCATGCGCGTTGTAAGATTTATGTCTTGCATTATCATTGTGCGCATGTAAATTATCCTAAAAACAATAGAGCATTATGTAAGCCTTGCGCATTTACGTTACACATCAAGCAGGCCTGTGAGGCACTAATGCAGCTCTCCCAAACACATTGACAATGCAATAATAAAACTCTCCCCACGGGACACACACTTCATCTATTGACCACACTCCTCACATGCCAATATGCCATGACTCGGGACGGCATTTGATGTATTTCCTTTCTCTTTATCATAAATATATAAATTATGCTAATTAAGACCATTGCATATTAACCAAAAACTCATTTCGCTTCCTCGAGTTGGTATAGCGTTGTGCGAAAATACGTGCAAGCTGTGATCATATTCACGACTTACCCGCTGAAAGGTGGGATATTTTCTTTATTTCTCCTCCTTCGGCGAGCTTTGCCACAGTTTCTTTTAAATATGCATAATTAAAAATTCATCTCACAGCTTCCGACGCGCGCTACGAATGCACACAAAAGAGCTATTTGCATTGATAAGGAGGCTCGGGAAAGCGCTGGTTCTCTTTTCAACTAAATATTTAATGACGTCTTTCCGTTAACTGTCGTGCCGGTGAAGCAAGTGCACCTTAATAGCCAAGGTAACCCCTTATCTGCAGAAAAGTGCCTAAAAATTAACACAAATTTGCTCTTTTGCACTACGTCATGAACATAATTTATGCAGGCCAAGTCTTGCATTGAAAAAATGGCGCTGGCTCGACAGAACGGGAGCGATGGCCGTCTTAAAGGGACAGTACACCGTGTTGCTGCAGTTCACTGCACGATTCAAACCGATAATGTAGCTAGTGTGAGGTTAGCTCTAATGGTAAAATTGGTACTAATAATATTATTTCTACTAACAACGCGATCAATTTAATATTATTATTGTTTATTATAATAATAATGACAATAATAATCAGTTTATCATGCTTATATTAATATATTCGTGTCATTCTACCTCTGTGTGGTTTTCAAGTTTTATTTAAAGCTTTAATGGAAATCATATAGGCATATTTTATTAGGCTAAATGATTCCATCTAGGCTAAAATATAAATATACAGAAAATTGTTCATTGCATATTCAAACTCGAATTAAAATATTGGTCTGTGAGGTCATATACTAATAGTACAATTACTAATACTAATATAAGATCACTTTAATTTTATAAATTATTATTAATATTTATAAAAAATAATAATAATAATAATTTTCATGCATATTATTAATATTAGTTCCACATTATTATATAAGTTTTCCAAAAATGATGTGCATAGAAATACTTAAAGAATTTAAAATATTGATATTCATGTCTCTGTGCAGTTTTTAACATTTTTTAATGCTTAAAAGGAAATCATATCGGTATATTTTATATGATTCCATGTAAAGTATAACCAGAACAAAGACAATAAAATTGTTATTTACAATTATTAAAACTTGCTCATGGCTTTTCCATATACTCTAAAAAAAATGTTGGGTTAAATATGGACAAACCCAGCAGCTGGGTTAAATGTTTGACCAACCTTGTCCGCGTAGTTTTATTTAACTCAACTATTGATTAAAAATTACTATGTCTGGCTTAAAATGAACCTAAAATAGGTTGGAAATTAAACATTAGACACATAATTACTAGAGTAATAATCAAAAGGTGAACATTTATTAATAAGCAATTTAAATCTTTATTATTTAATTAATATTTTTTAAAAATAATTTTGGGTTCATTTTAAGCAAGCAATATATTAACTTTTAATCAATAGTTGAGGTAAATAAAACTACCCTGCAGGTTGGGCAAACATTTAACCCAACTGCTGGGTCAAAACAACCCAATTGATGGGTTTGTCCATATTTAAGCCAACTTGGGTTATTTCTTAACCTAGCATTTTCTAGAGTCTAAATGTATTCCTTTAGCAGATGCTTTTATCCAAAGTGACTTTCGATTGAGGAATACTACAACACAAGTGAATAAAGAAATAGAATGCTAAAGAAAAAAAGATTGGCTACAACCCAAGAAGTTTAATCTTCAATTATTCCCCAAGGGTGATCATGCAATAGAGCATTATGTAAGCAAGTGCATCTTTTGTATTGTCTATATATGAATCTGTGAGAAAGCTTTATGCAAACCAGATGCATTCAAGTTGCAATGTTGCACTTTCCTCCTCAATGGAAAAAAAAATAAATTGAATGCATACTGATTTTTTATATTCGATTTACAAGGCATATTCCTTTTTTTATATATATATTTAATGAACGAGCTAATGAAAGAGACACCGTGTCTCTGCACACACTCTGTGTCTTTCCTCTGTTGCCAAGCCAGCTGGCAAACACTTTCATTTGCATGCATTAGCAGCATATTGCCATGGAGCTCAAAGGGGAACTGGGATTGCTGAATACAGACGAATCTGTAATTATTCACATAATACAGGCCCCAACTAATAGAGAGCACTTTCATTTTATATATACATCTGATAAAAAAGAATTATACATTGCAATTAAAAGGCTATCGAAAGTGATAATTTTAGTTTCCTTGACAAAGCCCTGTCCAATAAATGCATCTTTATAGGGGTCTGGACCCACCCATAAAAATTCATTAATTGACATTTAATTTAATCAGACAGGTGCAAAACAAAATTTGGATCACCATTCCTATTCAAAGTCTAATATGTAATATATTGGGTTGAATATTGCAATTAAATTAAAAGATCTTAATGAAACCTCTGCTCTGCTTGGCATACTTCCCAGGGCCCGTTTATGCAATATTGGGTTCTTCAAGGTGCAGAATCGTTCCAACCCTATATGGGTAGACAGGAATTCAGATTACCTGTTGACAATGTTACTGGGATTGTAAATGGGAAACTATGCAAAAATAAAATTATTCACATCCAATATTAATTATGATGATGAATATTCAAGCAGTGAGAGAAGAAAAAGACACTTCAGAAATAACGGGGCATGTTGTCACACTATATGGAGTAAGATAATAAAATAAAACCTGCCATTAAACAGCCTAAACTTTTTTTAAATGTTCCAAAAAGGGTGTTTTCACAGTAATGCCATAGAAGAACCATTTTTGGTTTCCCAAAGAATCTTCCAGATCAGTTCTTAATAATCTAAAGAACCTTTTGTGGAATGGAAAGGTAGGCTACCTTCATGGAGCCATACATTCTTATAAAGAACATTTATTTTTAAGAATGTATTGTAGGCTTTTTAGAAAATTGTAAATGAAAAACAAAAACTGCCATTGCTTCACCCAAAAATGAAAATAATGTCATTAATTACTCATCCTCATGTCGTTCTACACCCGTAAGGCCTTCATTCATCTTCGGAACACAAATTAAGATATTGTTGATAAAATCCGATGGCTCAGTGAGGCCTCTTTTGAGAGCAAAGCCATTCAAACTCTCAAGGTCCATAAAGGTACTAAAAACATCTTTGAAACAGTTCATGCGAGTTCAGTGGTTCTATCTTAATATTAAAGAATACTTTTTGTGTGCCAAAAAACAAAAATAAAGACTTTTCAACAATATCTATATGGGCCGATTTCAAAACACTGCTTCATGAAGCTTCTGAGCTTTACGAATCGAATCAGTGAATCGGAGCGCCAAAGTCACGTGATTTCAGCAGTTTAGCCGTTTGATAGGAGATCTGAATCAGTGATTCGACACAAAAGATTCATAACGCTCAGAAGCATCATGAAGCAGTGTTTTGAAATCGGCCCATATAGATATTGTTGAAAAGTCGTTATTTTGGGGGGGTTTTTTGGTGCACAAAATGTCTCCTTGTCACTTTATAATATTAAGATAGAACCACTGAACTCACATGAACTGTTTAAAATATGTTTTTAGTATCTTTATGGACTTTGAGAGTTTGAATGGCTTTGCTCTCAAAAGAGGCCTCACTGAGCCATCGGATTTCATCAACATTATCTTAATTTGTGTTCCGAAGATGAACAAAGGCCTTACTGGTGTAGAACGACATGAGGATGAGTAATTAATGACATTATTTTCATTTTTGGGTGAACTAACCCTTTAAAATCTATCTTCATTATATTGTTGACTCTTGTCTGATATGCTGTAGTTTTATTATGTTCACTCGTTTACCCAACAGCTATTACAAAATATATTTTAATTCAAGAGCCTTTTGAACTTGAAACAACATTAAACCACTGATAGAAAAAACACACATTTATGTAACTGGACTTTTGACTCTCAAACACCTGAGATATCGCCCTCGTGACAACTTCCCTTTGTGATAACTGCCCTACGCAGGCTATACAACCAAAACTATATTATATCATTTATAATGTATATAATAACTTAGTACTACATTTATTTTATAGTATAAAGTGGGGCTTACAAACACTTTCATTTTCGACTAAATGTGAGTCATGTATTTCTCTTTAACAGGGAGTGGCGTCCAAAAAAATGACGCTTGCATGTCGTAGCTCCGCCCAACACAAATATACTCAAAGGAAAGCCCGACGAAAACAAGGAAGTAACGAGTAAAAAAAGACGAGGAACTTTGAGTAAACCTTATATTTATTGTCAAATAAACGCAGAATTCGGTCTGTTGAAATTATCGTCCACTAGAATATTTTATCTACATTGAAGAACAATGAACAACAAAGGTAAATACGCGATCACCTCCGTTCTTCTGCTATTTTGCTTAGCCGCTTCCTAGCAACTACCAATGGAGTTAGCCTTCATAACTGACTTACATAACAAACGACTTTACATACTGAACTCTTATGGATTATGCGACAAAAACATCTGTCATCGACTACCTCATGACGGAAACTGTAATATTTAACGCGGCAATGTGTGATTTCAGCGGACTGGGCAATGTTTTGAAATGAAAACAGATAAAGGGTAACTAGCTTGGCTGCTACAGCGCGATGACGTGATTGGAAAGGTGACCTCATTAAGAGCACGAGACGCTCACAACCTCCGTTTAATCATTTAATTCATCTAGTTTACATGTGCTTCATAAATATACTGTGGAATTAAGAACAGTTTGCCTTGTTTTTTATATTGTAATTTAGCTGTCAGGTAGGACTGGCCTATTTGCCTCTTATTTCTTTGTTATTTTCATTTTTAGATATGCATATTGTCTTAATTTTGTAATTTAGCTGTCAGTTAGGACTGGCCTATTTGCCTCTTATTTTTTTATTATCATTTTCATTTTTAGATATGCATATTGTCTTATTTTTTTTATTGTAATTTAGCTGTCAGTTAAGACTGGCTTATTTGCCTCATTTCTTTGTTATTTTCATTTTTAGATATGCATATTGTCTTAATTTTGTAATTTAGCTGTCAGTTAGGACTGGCCTATTTGCCTCTTATTTTTTTATTATCATTTTCATTTTTAGATACACATTATGTTATATTTTATTATTTTGTGTACATTTATTATATACTTTGAACTAATGGCTATTAAAAAAAATTCTTATTTATTTAAAATTGATAATTGATCCACATTTCATGACTATCTATTTTGGTTTAAAGTCGGCATGAAACGAAGTCATGGTAGTCTTTTCTTCCCTACTGTGACAAACTGTGATCATTGACAAATAAGGTTTTTAAAAGTGTAAAAAAACAAAAACATAATGGAGATAATTTTGAAGATTTATAAAGTGATTATGTGAGATATTAAGAGATTATGTGGTTTTTATAATCAATTAGCACTGCTTTTGTCATCTTTTTTACAATATGGACAAAATTTGTCACCAAAAAAGTCATTCGGTTTTACCAAATGACACTTATGGTTATACCGAATTACGATATTTTCAAACAAGGCCAACAGGCTGATATCTAGCTAGTTAGCTTGCTAGCTAGATAGCAAAATTACATTCAAGCATTTTATATTTAGTACAAGTTTTTAAAATATTACAAAATTTTCCATGTTTTATAGCGGTTGTACCAAATGACCTGATGTTTCGGGTCATGCACATGAGCAAGTGAAAACACAAATTTTTCAAACAGTTAAAATAGAGTTAGTTACTTTGCTTCATGACCACGTGGTCCTTTGCAGGTGTCTGAATGATATCACATCCTGTTACATGATATTGGCCGCATGACTTGATCCAAAATGGTCCCTTTATATTGGTTACTCTAAATGACATACATTTTTCCAGACATTCTTTTTTCATAACAAAGCAACGACTTCTACACATAATTTTAATACCATTTTGCACTATGTTGATATATGATGTTATGTAATCATGCCAGAATAAAAAAATATATACATTTACAGCTATGGAAAAAATTTAAAGACCACTCCAAGTTCAGAAATCTTAATTTTTTCCATAGCTGTATTACATTTAAAGATATTTTAATCACAAATGACATGGCTGTATTGGCCTTTGGACGGTTAAACCGAATAACCTTTTGACACTTCAAAATCTTTAAAATTCATTAAAATACCTTATATATGGTACAAAATATAATTAAAACCTTTTGGATTCAATAAAAGAGATCTAGTTGTACTACCTTACATACTTCGAATGCCATATCTTTGTTTTTTTATTTTTATTAAGGCCTTTGGACAAAAAAATGACCCGTCATGTCATTTACCCATATATATCCAAGTGAAACAGCTTCTCAAACAAGAAAAAATTTAGGACGGACTTGATTTTCTCCATTAGGAGTTGATTGGATCATTGGAATGTTGTGGTTTGCTATTGCTTTGATCTGATGTGATTGACAGGTTGTCCAGCCCTCACACCAGGAAACACATAATTTGACTTTTTCTGCTTTGTGTCCATGCAGGTTCATATCCACAACAAGCTGTTTACCCTCAGCAGAGCACAGCACCCGTTTACCCGCCTGCTATGCAAGTCCCTCCTCAGGTGTCTCCATATCCAGATGCCCCTCCTCCATACTCTGAGGTTACCAGTACTAATTACACTCTGTCAGGTCATGTGAATGTGCAACATCTCATTATAGTATAAAAGGAGTAGGAAAGGCCCTGTAGAATAATGTTGCAATGTAATCAAGTATTATATTAGATAGCAACATGTTTTTAAACTAGTTTAACACTCAAGAGTGCATGTTCCCTTACTCAAGAAGACTGCATTCTAAAGATTCTTCCCTTTTTTTTAAGACCATGCATCATTTCTGGAAATTGCGCTTGATGGACCATCTATTATGATGCACGTGCCACCACTCGGACAAACAAAGGCAATTTTTAGCAATGAATTAAGACCCATTCAAACCAAGAATGATAACTATAATGATAAAGATATAGTTTTAAAAATAATTCTAAATGTAAAAGAATAGCAGAGTCCACACCACAACTAAAAAGAAACAACATCGTTGGAATCACTTTCACAACTTTTTTTCCAGCTGATGAACAATGAAAACATTGACAACCAGAAATGAAGCAATAAGCCAAAAGAGGCTGTTAATTTCAGCGATTTTGTTATGAGTTGTTCTTAATAAAACCCCTTTTTTAATAAAACTGCAGCAAAAGTGATATAATAATAAAAGATGCCAATGTTCAATAAATAGTCAATTTTATTAATCATAACTTATTTATGGACTATACAATCACAGATTTGTGTCTGCATTTTAAAATGGCATCGAGTACTGCACATTAGAAATATCTTTTATAAATTCTGTCATCCCTTACAAAAATCATTAAAATAACTCTTTTTTTTTTTAAATGTTTTCCCCTCGCAGGTTTATCAGCCCAGGTATATGGCTCCTCCCCCAGCCCATGGACAGATGCCCCAAATGACCTCAGCATACCCTGGTACTCAGATGTACATGCCCATGCATGCTCAGACTGTGCCAATGGGAGCCATGGCCCCCAGTGTCCCAATGGCTTATTATCAGATGGGGCCCGTGTACCCTCCTGGCTCTACCGTCATGATGGAGGGCGGATTTGATGCTGGAGCTCGCTTCGGGCCTGGCACCGGTGCTTCCATTCCTGTGAGTATTCATAGTAAACCTGTTGTATTTTATCAGCCAGGAAGTAATATGCATTTATATTAAAGTGCATCTTGGACAATTTTCAACCTGCTTTGTGTTGTTAGTATTGTTTGTATTGTTAAAATGTCTGTAATGTATGTAAATGAACAATGTTTACTCGTTCTCCTTGTTACCTGGGCCGAGAAATTCATGTTTATTTGTCAGCAAAAGTTCAGTCTTTTGTCAACAATAGTTTTGGCAGCTCCAGGGCTTTCGTTAAAAAACTACAGATTATACTTCTGCATTTTTGTATCCCCATCCACAGACAGTCGGATTGACAGAAGGTTATAAACTGAACCGTTATTGTAAGGGTATGTTTATCACTGAAAATTGTATCATACTATGTCTACTCTTTAAACACTGGCAACAGCTTTCTTGCCTGTACGAGACGGTGTTTCAAGAGGTTGGGTGGAACTGACAGAATGGTAGTTTCTTTCAGTTTTCCCCTTCATTTGGCCTAAAACACTACGCTTGTGGTCATCCAGTTTGAAATGTTGACTACAAACATGGAGGTTTTTCAGATTTACAATTTTTTGCAGCATTTAGCCACTTCCTACAATGTGCTGGATCCTTCACTGGAAATCGAAAATAACTTACTCCCGCTAAATGTTTACTCTTTGAATTCTTGCACCCGGGAACAATACAAGTTTGCTAAGAAGGGTTTCCTACTAAAGCGAGGCGATATTTGACTCTGGTAAGCATAAACATAGCAGACTGGTGGGAGTGGCCTTCGACCGCAACATGCCCAGTGCATTATGGGTGTTGAAGTTTTCCTAACTATTTGGCAAAAGGGAAGACAACAGCCTTTTTTCTGTTTTCTCTAGTCAGGTAGCACAGATAAAAAATAAATAAAAAAGTTTAAAACAAAGCTAAGTTTGATTGAAAGCCCATATTGCCAGTGGTGAAGTGCCCATTTAGGCAAATTCAGTTTATGTTGGAGGATCAGGACATCAGATTAGACTTTTACGACCATTTCAGTCACAGGTCCTTTCGATTTCTTGAGATGTGGGACAAAAAAACATGACCTACAATTTTACCAGATTAGTTTTGAAAATTTCATCATTTACACTTTGAAAGAGTTTTTTTTTTTTTTTTTTAAATACACTATTTATCTGTATACATTTTTAAATAATTTGATATTATTATGTGAATATATATTTATTAGTTATTTAAGGTAATTGCATTTATTTTAACCATGTCATTGTGATATGTTAGCACCATCACCCAAATTTTAATGAAATTATGGTATTTGGTATTTTAATTGGTATTTTTAGATTATTTCCCTCATTTTGTTCTTAAAATTAGATTTTTTTGGTCCACAATGTCAGCTATCAACCTGTAATATTGATGACCAAAAAGTGATAAAAATATTAGTCATTAGTTTTTGTTTTTTTTGAGAAAATAAAAGGTGGTGGTTGTGCCAAACATGTTTACACATTTAAAAAAAAAAAATTTTTAATCCTTTGGTTCAAAAACTTTTTAGCATTTCTGTAACCTGTTTTGTCCCAATACTTGAATCAGTTAGTTCAAAGAAGTCAATTTGAAATTCCCTGTAGGTTCAGTCTGTTCTTAGATCCTACAAGTTACAACTTACTAAATATTCTTGTGGCTGAAAATCCATTTATGTATTTAATTAACATACTTTTCTCTATTTTTAAGCCTCCACCACCTGGACACCTCCCTAACGCGGCTCAGATGGCTGCCATGCAAGGTGCAAATGTTGTGATGACACAACGCAAGGGCAACTTTTTCATGGGCGGCTCCAGCGGCGGTTACACCATCTGGTAACAGTTAGCATCACCCTGGGCCTGGACCGAAGCCCTCCTTTCCCTCTCCCTGGTTCCCTTTACCTGTTCTCCCACGCCTGCCTCCCTTGGGGCTGCTTGGCTAAGCCACAATACTGATTTAATCTAATGGAATGTAATATTTTAGAGCCCCTTACTCAAGGTACAATACTCCACTGTTGATATAATTGTGTAAAAACGCAGTTGCTGCGTATTCACAATTAAAACCGCTTTCAAAAGTGCATGATATTTGTAGGTTTGAACTTCTAGTGATCTTATATGTCATGTATCATAATTATTGGTTGGCTAAGATGACTTTTAAGGTGAAAACCAGGTCATTTTTACCTTTATTGCCACTGGCGTACCTCGTACAACTTCATTTAACAGTACATTTTCTAGTTTTTGGTTGTCTTCTTGAGCCGGAGATCATGCCAAGAGAACTGCCGAGCCAGTTTGATCATCTGTGTAAAGTAGCTATGCACTTGAAACATTCTCTTTGAATAGTATGCTTAACTAAGCCTTTCATTCCTATCATTATTAAGGTCTTGTCAGATATGTAAAATGCAGAAGTAAGCGCTCTCAAAGTCAAAGAGAAAGATGTGTTTACAAATTCAAACAACGGTGGTGTATTGTACCTTTGGGCAAGCGTATATAAATATTATCAGGTGCCAAAACTGCACCATTATTTAAAAGCAAAGGAATTTACATATGAATGAACCTAAATGCAGTAAAAGAGAGCGAACAAGATAAACAAAGTTGGATTTTGTTTTTTCAATATTTTCCCTCCTATGTCGGATACCCAGAGCTGTACATATAGCCGTTTAGCGTGTGTTATGTGTGTTCCAGCTCTATGTGCAACTTCACAAACTTCTTTAGCATTTTCCACATAGGTAAAGTTGTTTACAAAGGTCAGGGCTTAATCAAGAGATGATTTATTTTCAGTATTTTAAATTGTTTGGCACATCAAGCATTTTGTTTGTTTGTGGGGAGCTGCTTGTACCAAAGATCTGGACTAGAATGCACTAAAGCTTTTTGCTTTTTGTAAGTCTTCTGTCAAAGTACATCTGCACTCAGATTCATACTGAAATAAGTAAACATATCATATTTAGATGATGGTGATTGCTTTGCGGGTGTCACGCACCAGGCAGAGCACACCACTGCTGTGACTGCATTTTGTAGGGGGTTGTGTTGAAAAATATGTTTCCTAGTTGCATCTTAATGTTTCTGCATGCACTTTTCAGTCATTTTGTTCTTAATAAAGAGTTATCATTGTTAAACATTTTTAGAAGTACTACAAGATTAATTTATGTGCACTGTCAACCAATTCTGAAATGTTTTTGCCGATTTCTTTTGTACGTATGCTCTTAAATACAAAACAAAGCGTCAGTTATACTTCTTGCTGCATTGATGATTTTTCAAAGCAGTGCGGTAATGCGTAGTAGCATATAAAACGGCTTATGTTCGGCTGAGAAATTGTGGTGTTGATTTGTAAATGTTTCACAAGGGATTACAGTTTTCCTCTCACATCTGTAACGTGGTTTAAAAATGTTTCACAAAATACCCGACATAAAAGGAAAACCTACACCAGCAGTTGTCTCCACCACTTTTTGCTCTTATAATTTAATTGTAGCGCTTTCAAACGATTAATCGCAATTAATTGCATCCAAAATATGTTTGTTTACATAATATATGTGTGTACTGTGTATTTTTGTACGTATATATAAATATACACACATACAAGTATATATTTAAAATATATATATGTATTTATATTTATATATAATTTATACTATATATACATATAAGTATTTTATATATAAATATATTTTTGTTAAATATATACATGCATGTGTGTGTATTTATATATACGTAATAAATATACACAGTACACACACACATATGATGTAAACAAACTTTTATTTTGGATGCGATTAATCGTTTGACTGCACTATTTAATTGCTAAACCTTCATTTGCCCTTCAAAAGCAGCTGTTTTCTGTTTGACACTACAACTTATAAGTTCTGTAGCAGTTACCTGTATTATATCAGACTGTAATCTAAAATGCTGCTTATTTTGCTTGATAACACTGAGGTGAAATGCTTACGCTCACTTGAGTTTATTCTCCATACATTCACTGGTATCCCATTATTTTTTTTGTCATTATACCATATATATTTTCTGATTGATTTAAAAAAAAAAAAAGAAAGAAAAAAAAAAGGAATTTTATGTGAGCCTGGCAAATGGGGCTCATTTTTAGGCTTTACATGTTTCAGGTGCATCACTGGGTATCCGACACTACAGTTCTAAAGGTTTTGCCTTTAATCTTAATAAAAAAAATAAAAAAAAAACATTTAGGTAGATTTTCTCTTTGCAAATAATGGAAAAAATCATTTCTCATAACTTTTAAAAAAAAACATGCCAAGTATGCTGGCATTGCCTTAGCACCATTTATATAATTTTCTGTGATTTCTTATGTAGGTTTTTATTTTAGTTTAAAACTTCTGACCTGAATTTTATGGCATTCCTTATTCAAATCCCATTTCATTTAGTTTTAATTTGCTATGAAAATAACATAAGGCAAAAAACATGAGGGCAAAGCCTTCAGAACTCAATATCTGTTTCAATCTTAGCGCAGCATTTTCTCATGGCATGTGCCACCTTGTGTTTGTGTATGCAATGTAGCGGATACACTGCTTATCTTATCATGACAGTCACGGATGGTATACGTCTTTGTGGGCACTACAGTTCAGGGAACCCTTATGATTTTTTTTCTTTTCTATATATAATATAAAAAGATTGTGATGGGTTATAATGGATGCATACTGCAGCATCAAGGAACAGAGGTCCTTCCTAGTTTGCTACATGACAAAATGATCTCCAGTGAAAAATGTGGTGCACTTAACTTTTTTTTATACTAAACCTTAAGTATAAAACAAAATTTAGAATAAAAACTATTTTGAATTTTGACCAGCTGTGTTGTAATATGTCTTTACACGTTTCGTGTTGAATTTTTGCCTGCTGACTGGTTCATGTGGAGGTTTATCTCTTACAACAAATCTTTGACGAAATGATCAATCACTTTAAATCCGCATTTAGACCAAAGCAAGACAGATATATATCTTGGAGATGGATTATATTGTTGTAAATCCCAAGAGGCTTATAGTTGCACAGAAATTGATTTCATGTATATAAATGAAATCTTAATTTTAGTTTTACAAGCAAATTTGAACTAGCCACTTGTATTTGACATGGTATTCTCATCAATAACCACAGTATCATAATGTCATACTGTGGTTATTGATGAGATTACACTAATTGATAGTGCAATGAAAAAAAGATGACTCAGAATGTGATATAAATTATTCATTTTCTTAAGATACTATTGTAACCCTGCACAAAAAAAATTATACAGCATCATATGCATTTGACATTATGATAAGCATGTGTCTGTTTTACAAATAATGACAGAGGTAATATATATATATTTGGCACCGTTACAGCATGGCTATTTAACAAAAACACAATCTTGATTTATAAAACGTGTCAATTAAAAAAAAAAGTAAATGTAAAATATATTTCAATGTTTTACAAGGTAACAGTGGGCTGTCCAACTATTCCACTAAAAATGCTGCTATTAATAAATAATAAAAAGTCAAGCCAAATGGTTAACAGGAAACAGGCACGTTGAAAGCCACACATGAACAAAGTGACTTATAACTCAAAATCAAATTTGTACAGTGCCTCCAATGTTTGCCATTTGTTCTAATAATAGCTGATAATAACTGATAAATAATTCCAATTATAACTCTTGCATATGAACTTGTGTGTAATTTCTGCTGAAGTAGCGAATATACAGTTTGGATATATAAACTATATACAGGCATAACAATTTGACAGCAAAACATTTTTTTTTAAATGATTGTCCCAGTAACTGACAGTAACTTTACCATACCAAACTCGATGTTGAGCTTATTGACATCATGAACAAACAACTCCTTTTACTTGTGGCTCAAGTGGTATCCCTTCAACTAAACATTCTTCTCCACAGCACAGACTAGTGGCTTATGTCCCATATGTCTTGCATATAAACCTCTCTATATAGGCTATTTAGTTGTCTGGATCAGTCCATGCAATTTTAGGCGGATCATTGGTTGGATCCCTCTGATGCTAAGCAGTTCAGATGAAGTATTCCTTCTTGTTGTCAGTGACGGTGGTGTCATTGTAGACCTGTTCTGGGTCCACTCCTGGTGCAGGCTCACCTGCGGTTCTGTAAACACCCTTACTGTGGCACAGGTATCGGTACAACAGGAATACACCGAGGGCAAGGGTCACCAGGATCAGGGCAATTACCACTAAAAAAGAGAGAGAAAACAGCCATCAATATACAATAGACCAAATGAAGAAATAATACTATTCAAAAATAATAAAATATATAATAATACAAATATAAAAAGTAAAAAATATTTTGAAAGTGTTTTTAATAGCTTTTTTAAAATTAACTTAAGGCATAAAGATAATTAAAAGCACATAAGCACACGGCTTTTTCCCCTAATTCGGAAATGAAACTTCATCTGTTTCATATTACATCTCTGCATCTCTGTTTCATATGACATAATAAACTATTTGTGTGACATAAACATAATTCATATGATATAATAAAGCATGATTCACACAATCCGACCTGACCAGTAACGCCAAATTTTAAAGGTGCAGTGTGTGCCATCTACCGGTGAGGTTGCGAATTGTTCAGTCCAACTCTCACCCCTCCCTTCTGAAGCACATAGAGAAGCTACGGTGGCCGACACAGGACAAAGATGTCGTCGTCTGAGACAGCAGAGAGTAACCAGTCAAGCAATGAGGTTTCTTCATACTTCTAACAAAGAACGGTCTCTGCTTCTAATAAACCAGACGGCTACTACTACTACTACTTCTTCGTGCGTATTCAATGTAGTGATGATGCAAGCTGCCTCTAAAAACACCAACGAAGAAGAACAACAACAACATAGTTACGAAACACACTCTGTAGTGTTTGTCCGTTTAGGGCTGCTGTAGAAACATGCCGACGCAAAATGGCGACTTAACGTAAGGGGACCCGCGGTGTATGTAGATAGAAATAGCTCATTCTAAGGTAATAAAAACATTAGCGTTCGTTATGCTTTATACACAACTGAAAACATAGTTATGTATATTATATTGCATTTCTGTCAATAGATCCTCCTAAAATGTAACCTTTAAGAAAAAAAAATTAAGTCACAATGTATATAGAGGGAAAATAAATAGATGTATAGATTTCTAAGTGCAAAATGAGTCAGATTCAGAATAAACTAAATTCAGTTATTGAATGTAAACACAGAGGTTGGGGTCAGTATGATTTTTTTTATTTCTTTTATTCCGCAACAATGCATTAAATTGATCAGAAGTGAAAGTAAAGTCATACATATTGTTACAAATTAATGCTGTGCTTTGGAACTTTCTATTCATCAGAAAATCCTGAGAAAAATTATGGTTTCCAAACTAATATTAAGCAGCAACTGTTTCCAACATTATCAATATGAAATGTTTCTTGACCACAAATTCAGCATATTAGAATGATTTCTGAAGGATCATGTGACACTGAAGACTGGAGTAATGATGCTGAAAATTCAGCTTTGATCACAGGAATAAATTACATTTGAAAATATATTACAATAATAATAATAGAGTTAAGGAATATTTCTTTAATATCATCGAACAATACCTTACAAATCTGAAACCATCCTCACAAAAGCATTCAAGGAATGTCCAAAACAATATATAAAATTCCAATGTTTAAGGTAGTCCAGTGGCTTTAGTGTAATATCATGATCTGCACTGACGTGTCCTATAGCATCAACTAGACTAGAAGACATTTACCTCCTATGACAGCTGGGTCTGTTTGCTGTGGAGCTGTAGTAGTTGGTGTGACATCTGACACTGTGAAAAAAGCAAAAACACTGAAGACGACACAAAACCTGCATGTCAAGATTACATGCACTAAAATGTGAAATTACAACCATTTCAACTGGAGAACATATTTAGCATTGCTGAGGAGTAATCAGATTAGGAGAAATGAATCATGGCACGATGTTAGGCATTAACTGTGCATAGATTTTATTAAATGCTTCAGTACAGCCTCCAATTAAACATTTCTAGACCAAATGAGGTCAGGTTACAATAGTTTACATGTATTATATGTCAAATAAATTGTGTTGGTGGCGCCAAGATGGATTATGTTACACTAGGCAGTTTTAATGTTCTGATTCATTGTTTGATATGAGTGACGCACCCACAGCCTTTAATGCTCCAAAAGAAGTTTGCTCTTTATATTAGAAGACAAGATGCACAACTTACCATTAGGTGCAATGCTAGTCATGGTGAAAGTCATACTTGTATTAAAATGGACACCTATGTGGAGCAAAATAAACAGACTCATTTCAACAATTACATTTTTAGTATCAACTGTGACTTTATACAAATATGTACTTTGTGAAGCTGACACTATGACTTATTGAGTAAACCTCTGTTTAAACATTAACTATTAAATGTGGACAGACATCACTGGGTTGTGAGACCGACGCATCACTCAACATGTACAGTAAGTACATTAAGGTCTACTGACATTGATTGAGAGTTTGGAGAGTTAAAATTTTAAAAAAGTACTTTTCAAAGACTCACGTCAATCCACTTTTCAAAATTATTCTACAACTTTACATCACAGGTTAAGGGACGTTCTATGAAACAGGTCCCTTTTCTAGTTTGATAAAGTGAATTTTCAAACATATCGTGTTTTTGGCAGACCACAATTGTCTTCTGAAATGAAAGATGAAACTGACATTACAAATGTTGTTCAAAGTCATTAAACTACACTGTAAAAAATGATTTTATGGTAAAGTAAATACTACAGAAAAAAAGAAGTTATTTTTACATGAAAAAGTTCAGGCAAGAATTAAAAAAAACTAAGTAAATTCTATAGTAGTACTCAATTTAAAGGATTAGTTCACTTTCAAATTAAAATTTCCTGATAATTTACTCACCCCCATGTCATCCAAGATGTTCATGTCTTTCTTTCTTCAGTCGAAAAGAAATGAAGGTTTTTGATGAAAACATTCCAGGATTATTCTCCTTATAGTGGACTTCAATGGCCTCCAAACGGTTGAAGGTCAAAATGTGCAGCTTCAAAGGGCTTTAAACGATACCAGACGAGGAATAAGGGTCTTATCTAGCGAAACGATCGGTCATTTTCGGAAAAATTTTTTTTATATGCTTTATATAAACAAATGATCGCCTTCCAAGTGCTTCCGCCAAAACCGCACTTTCGTAGTCTTCAAAAAGCTTACGCTGTATGTCCTACACCTTCCCTATTCTACTTACGGAAAAAATTGAACTGGCGCTGCATTCCTTCCGTAAGTAGAATAGGGAAGGCGTAGGACATACAGCGTAAGCTTTTTGAAGAATACGAAAGTGCGGTTTTGGCGGAAGCACTTGGAAGGCGATCATTTGTTTATATAAAGCATAAAAAAAAATTTTTCCCGAAAATGACCGATCGTTTCGCTAGATAAGACCCTTATTCCTCGTCTGATATCGTTTAAAGCCCTTTGAAGCTGCACTGAAACTGTAATTTTGACCTTCAACCATCTGGAGGCCATTGAAGTCCACTATAAGGAGAATAATCCTGGAATGTTTTCATCAAAAACCTTCATTTCTTTTCGACTGAAGAAAGAAGGACATGGACATCTTGGATGACATGGGGGTGAATAAATTATCAGGAAAATTTTATTTGAAAGTGAACTAATCCTTTAAGCTTGTAGAAATTAAAGTGTAAATATCAACATTCTAAAATTAAGTAAAGCTAAACTTTTCTGATGGGCCTTGAATAATTAATTAGGTCAATTTTTCGCTACTTTCCAGCTGTTTTTACATTGTTTTACCATTGCTTTTGTGGTTATGTTTAGTAACTTGCCATTTTGTGACATTTGGAGTTAATTTTCTACTGAAAATGCCACATTCACACTCAAAAACGATCCATCGAATGTTACCATCATTATGTATTGTGTACCAAGTACTGAGGTCTCTGTTCAAGTGCCGCGTTACTTCTAATATGTAGATATGGTGTCTACACAATATCTATTGTATTATTTACTTAGATGTTTTTAAGTAAAACACACACTTTAAAAGCATAGTTTAATTCAGTGTTATATTGTTTGAGTAAAATGTATTGCAAAAGAAACTTCAACTAAGTAGAAATTACTCAACCTTTAACTGGCAAAGTTAAAATTACTTATTTTCTTTATTAATGTTACTTAACTTAGTTAAGTAGAGTAACTTAATTCCATATTTGAAATTTACTTAAAAAATATGCGTGCAAAAACTTGAAAAATTAAGTAAATTTTACTTATTGTTTTTTACAGTGTACCAAATCCATATTTGAAAGAGAATTTAACATCTGACTTCTCAAATATCAATGGTTTACTACACAAAATCATAGTAATAGGATTGACAAACATACAAAATAAGTGATAAAGAGGATACACTGTCCTTGGAAGTTCACTTGTTGAAAGGATGACAATGTCATGATGACAAGGTGTTTTATGTATTGAATAGTTAATTGATTTTTTAAAAACTATATATATATATGAAATATCCAACTATCCATAATACATTGTCAACTAAAATCTAAAAACATATAATGACAATGTGTGTGTGTGTGGTTCATGTAAACAAAATGTCCCAAAAATGATGGCAATATCCAAAATCCATAAGGGGACTTTTTTTGGTCCATGAGGTAAACATCTTATAAATCATACCAAGTGATGTTTTTTGAAAATGTAAAAATGCAGAAAGTGTTCTGTGATGTTTAGGGGTAGTGGTAGGGGATAGAATATACAGTGTGTACAGTATAAAAATCATTATGTCTTTGTAATGTCCCCATAAAACATGAAACGTGTGTGTGTGTTTATAGAAGTTGGAAACACAAGGGTGGAGACATGAGGAAAGACCAAAAAAAAAACTTTTTAGATGCTGTAGTTAGAAAAATGTCTATATAAATAAACATTAAATGTTTAAATTAGCTCTTTATTATTTACACACATAATGTACAATATATCACCAGTTTTGTAGAATGATCCATAACTTATATATAAATGCTGTAGCAGCAGTCACAAGTCTCACTTCCTAAATTTAATTTAAATTGGACTTTCCTTATTACAAACCTCATAGGGTTACTAGACACACAACGCTCATTTTAAAAGGCTTTCGTCGTGATGTAGGTACAGTAAAGACAAAGCTAGATGTACTGGGTCGCCAACAACTCAAAGAAACACGCACCGGTGATTGTTTGTTTGTTTGTAGAGGCAACCTAAAACTGTAATTATTTTATTAGATCGATGATAGTCCCCTCTCACTCTGAGAACGATCACTTTAAAGAGCTGCAAAACTCATCATTCAACAGCTGTTCAGACATTTGAAACCGTCAGATCTACTTTCAGTCCGACAGGAACAAAAAAAAAGAGACTTACCTGAGTGATTGAGTGTCAAAGTCGCGGAGAAACTACTTTTCAGCTAAAGATGGCGATCGCGGTTATAAAAGCTAAACTTCAGACCGATAAATCATGAAAAGTAAACTGCGTTCAAGTCAAAGCAGAACAGCATAAAGCCACCACACGCTCACTGAGCGCCGCGATGCCCGATGTGTGAACGAATCGTTCTTTTGAGTCGAATCTTTTCCGAGCCTGTCTCGACTCAATAACCATAACTGACTCGTTTAACCGAACCATACTGTAAAAACATGTCCGTAACGTCGGGACTGATTGAGATTTTGAAAACGTAATGGAAATATGTTGAAAATAATTTGAGTGTTTTATGAAATCACTTACACATGTACACAAACAGTTGAGTTGGTTGTAGCCAGTAATTTTATTAATTTAATTGTATTATTTAAAACATGCATAAACATTTTGTGACTAAAATAATTTAGTACTGTTTAAGCCTAATGTAAATGAAAAATAAAATGTTTAGTTTCTAAACTGAAATATGTTCAGTTTTGTAATAAATAGCCTATCATAGCTTCAAGAATTGAGACGCATAAAATTATATTTAAAACCTCACTAGTAAAACGTAATATATGTATAAAAAAACGATAAACTACATAGTATAACCTACTTTTATTAGGACGTTTGAGTGTTTTTCACGCATTCCGTGCTGCGGCAAGGGGACGTAATTGCGTCATGACGTAAAAGAACCATTGGCTCGTTTTTGAACAGGTTCTTTGAAACAAACAGTTCCAAAGAGCCGATTCGCGGAAACGAGAGGAGCATATGCGCGTTCACGAGCGTTTCTTCCTGCCCGCTCCCGTGAATCAAACAATGGTCACATTCCACGAAATGACTAATATTAACCAACAACCACACCACCTTGTCAGCATGCTAGACTGACCTCTGGAAAATAAAGAACGGAGATTTGGATCATTAGTTGAATTGCTCGAGTGTAATGAAGAAAATGAAAAAACAATTAGGTTAATTTTTATTAAAAGTTTTGAGATGATTGCCAAGTACATTCTAAACATTTCATTTGTTTAATGTGATCATTTGTCAATTAGATAAATTGATACTTAAAGAGTAATATATCTAAAAACATTAAAATCCATAAGAAAGACCACCACATGTGAAAGATAAAAGACAATACAGGAAAGTGATTATATTCTAAAAGAAACTGTACTCAAAATTTAAACATTTATCTGAAAAAAAAAAACATCTCAAAAGATCAGGGATGAAAAAAAATAATGAATCCAAGTCAGTACAGCGTTTGGAAATCCTCTCTTATGCTGTGAATTTGCTGTCCAGTTCCAGCGTATTTCCTTTCTGTAAACAGATGAATTTCAAATGAAATACACACTAACCCATCTGCTCAAAGTGGATGAAATGAAACACATGATCACAACATGAGTATTAGCTGGATGTGCTCTCAAATTATGCTGACCTTTTTTCTGCTATTTAGGGGCCTCTGTTTTCGATCCTTCCTTCACCTCTCCTGACGGATGGTCACCCTTGTTAAGAGCCTTAAAACAGGTTAAACAAATAAAAATTACACCTCTTCTTGAGTTACATTGTTGTGTTTCATTGAGGAATGTAATGGCTATGTCTAGAACATGGCAGTATATACTATATGTGACCCTGGACCACGAAACCAGTCATAAGTCGCATGGGTATATTTGTAGCAATAGCCATTGTATGGGTCAAAATTATCGATTTTTCTTTTATGCCAAAAATCATTAGGATAATAAGTAAAGATCACGTTCCATGAAGATATTTTGTAAATTTGCTACTGTAAATATATCAAAAAATTATTTTTGTGAGTGGATATGCATTGCTAAGTACTCCATTTGGACAACTTTAAAGGCGATTTTCTCAATATTTTGATTGTTTTTACACCCTCAGATTCCAGAATTTCAAATAGTGTTATTTCGGACAAATATTGTCCTATCCTAACAAAACATACATCAATGAAAAGCTTATTTGTTCAGCTTTCAGATGTATATATCTCAATTTTAAAAAATGGACCCTTATGACTGGTGTTGTGGTCCAGGGTCACATATACTACCTACTATATATTTTTACAGGGTTTTGTTTATGTATATATGTTATGTTTACAGGGTTACATAACTCACATAGCTTGAGGCATCAGTTTCTTCCACATCTGATTTTACGTCATGAGCTATTCCATTCTCCACACCAGAAGGCCCACCATCCTCCACCTTCTCAGATGATTTTTGATCTTTGATCTTGGAGCATTCGGCGGGACTCGAGTTTGGTTTCAGTTCACTCTCATCACTGTCCTCCTCAGAGGACTCCTCCTCATTTAGCGTATCCCCCTGTCCATCTTGACTTGAGGCTCGTGAGGACTCTTTCTTTTCGGCTTTCTTGTCTTCTAGCACTGGTTTATCATCAGAGGTGCTGGTGTCATCCACCTGTGGCTCATGGGAAGGGGTACCTTCCTCTGTAGTGTCGTCTAATCTTATAGGGCTGCCTTTTGCACCTTTGGCACCAGAGACTTTCTCATAAAGGGGTTGAGGGCTGGTGGGGCTGTATGACCCATATGCGGATCTCTCAGACTTAAAACTGGATGAGTTGTCTCTCCTGTAATAGCAAATGTAATGAGAAATATGTTGGTTTGCATCTTGAAAACAGATATCCTATTCAATTAAGTTATGAGTGCAGTAATGTATGCCGAAAATTTAAATACAGGTAGACCGGGGCTAGTTGTCACACTTTTTACTCAAATTAACCAGTGTATTTTATCATCAGTGTTGGAGAAAGTTACTTTTAAAAGTAATGCGTTACAATATTGCGTTACTCCCTAAAAAAGTAACACCTTACACCTGATTTCTCGAAACATGGGGACAGGAGAGGTCAGTCTATAAATAGGAAAACTTGTGTTACTTTTTGAAAAAGTAACTCAGATATTTTGTTGTAAATCTAAAAGTAATGTGTTACTTTACTAGTTACTTAAAAAAGTAATCTGATTACGTAACTCGCGTTACTTGTAATGCGTTAGCCCCAACACTGTTTATCATAAGCCAATATAGGTGCATACATTAAAGTTTTGGCAATAGATTTTAAACTATTTACATTGTTATTGCCCAGGTAAAAATATACACACTTTTGTTGCATGGGGTAAGTTGTCACAGTGGGGAACTAATAGAAACCTGATTATAGGCTATATAACCTCAAATAGTCAAACTATTGTGAACCACAAACATTAATTTTGCAATAATGGGATAGGTTTTTTTTTTTTTACCACATTATTATTTTGTCCAAAAGATATTGTATTAAACAAATAAACAAACAAAACCACTGCAATAGTAAACAAGCATTTGTGTAATTTGACTTTTAATTTATATTCTTAGAGTAATTTATTTTTTAATAAAAAAACCAAAGTCATGCCTAAAACATAAGAGATTACTTGAATGATAAATGCCAACACTTTTTAAATACTTCTTTATATTATTAGAGAAAAAAAAACGTCTTTATATTATTAATCATGCCCATTCACCAGCAGATGGCATTCGTTCCTAACTTTTAAATCAGCAAGGAGGAGAGAAATTGAAATGATTTTACCTGAGAGAGCCTCTAGGGCTGTAACTCTTGTGGAAATCATAAAAGCTTTTAAGTGATCTGGGAGACAACGTGTCTCTAAATGACCTTCTCTTCAGGGAACCTGAGCTTAAAAGGAAACAAAGAGAGTAATTTGTACTATATTTGGCTGTTAAACTCTTATACTACTGATAGTTAAGTTGTTTATTTAACAGATATATAGAAGAACAGACTATAAAGCCTTATACCGGTTCAAATTCTTCACGACAAAACTCTTGTCTGGATGTTGGGTG
>RJVU01048457.1:1058496-1092726 GCA_003731715.1 Anabarilius grahami | reverse complement strand
TGTTCATTGATTCAATTATTTTGTTTTACAGCTGTACTTTTGGTTTACCTTGGTAATTTCCTTGTAGAAGATGTCTCTGAGGTTGCAAATGGCTTGGAAGACTGTGACATAGCAACCGATACGACTATAGAATGCAGAACAAATATCATTAGCCAAGTTTCAGTTTTAAAAAAAAAGATAAAAAAAATCTAAAATGAATTATTATATCTATACATAGACTATATCTCCTGACCATAAAATTAGGAATGAGAATGAGCAATCATATAATTTAGAAAATTATAGCCATTCAAAATCAGCAGTTTGTAAGTTTTGCCTCTTTGCCGCCATCTCTGTTCGAAACCTGCGTTGCAGTTATTTGCGGAATTATCATCTTTTCGTGGGTTGTGCATCGGCACGGCTCTTCAGTGAGGATGAATCTAATGTTTTGAGGAGAATGTGTGGCTGTTGTACAGGTACTTTGGAATGACAGATTGTAGTCGTGGAAGTATGGCCGAATCAAAATAAGAATTTTCACTGGAAAATGTCATCTGAACAAGAAAGTCCCAAATCTGCCACAAAATTATAAGTTTTATTATTTCAGCTGCTGTGAGAAAAGACTATAAATGATCCGTCACATGCAATACAGCCTACTAGCTGGGGGACTCATTCTTTATGTAAACAGACGTGATGTAATGAGGCAAAGACGAAATTTCCCACGGAAACCTACCAGTACCATCCGAATTAGAAAACATTATTACAAGCTTACCGCTGTGAATCGGGCTAAGGTAAGGAGGTAGTTTTGAACACTGGCTGGTTATGTACTTGCTCAAAAATTGATTTTGGATCATTTTTAACCAAAAAAAGTTACAACAGCTTTATTTTAAGTTTAATTAATTAACATTTAAACAAGATCCGATCCTGTGCACTATAAAAACAACTCTAAAACTCACCTGTCATATAGAATAGGCAGTTCCATCTTCAGCTCCCTGTTCATGTCCTCAAAAATCACCTTGGTTGCATTCATCTCATCCTCTGCCTTTAAAAACAACAGCACAAAGGAAAGTCCTTGTCTTCATAAATCTGAATCATGTCTATATGTCATGGTTGTAAAGAACATGATTGGAAGGTTGGAACTTATCAGTAAGGTTACAAACAAACTTACAGAGTGACCGTTTCTCTATGTCAAACATGTCATACAATACCTTTCCAATTTTGATATCATCCTTCTTTTTAGCATTCTGCAGCCCTGTCAGGTGATGGCGAGTAGCATCGTAGTCTACGAGTTTCCTGTTTCGCTTGGCCACTCTTTCCTAAATCATAAAGAAAAATAGTTGACAGACGAACTGCGCATTTAAAAAATGATTAAGAGCTTTGTGCAAGGTGTATGTGCTAATATATCAGGCAGCTGTTGTTACCCTGACATCTGGAAACTGGCTCATGTAAGACTCCATAGTGAGCAATGCCTGGTCACGCAGTTTGCTCTCATAATCTTTCCATAGAAGCTCTTCTCCCTTCGGAACACAGAGAGCAACATTAGTATTAATATAGGTAATAATAATTTTTAATTGAATTATTTAGAATAATTTATAATGTATATTAATTTATATTAAAGTATATAAGGTAATAGTTAAAGGCTATAGTTCAGCCAAAATTGAAAATTCTGTCATTAATTACCCATCCTCATGTCGTTCCAAACCCGTAAGACTTTCATTCATCTTCAGAACACAAATGAAGATATTTTTGATGAAATCTGAGCGATTTCTGTCCTTCCATTGACAGCTACGCAACTGACACTTTGATACTTCAAAAAGTTCATAAAGAGATCGTAAAACTAATCCATATGAATTGAGCGGTTTAGTCCAAATTTTCTGAAGAGACACAATCACTTTGTATGATGAACAGATTTAATTTAGGCTTCTATTCACATATAAACATTCATCAGTGAACATAAACAGAAGCTCAACCGAACCTGAATGACGCGCGAGAACAAACCTCTTCCGGAAGTTCAAACGTGCTGCGTAACACACGAGAACGAACCTCATTGGTTCCCTCGCATCAAGCGAACATGCTCGAGTTTCCGTTTACCACAACTGGTTCATCATATAAAGCGAACGAGTCTCTTCAGAAACATTGAACTAACCCGCTCAATTCATATGGATTAGTTTTACGATCTCTTTATGAACTCTTTGAAGTATCAAAGTTCCATTTGTGAAGGCTGTCTAAGGAGGGACAGAAATCTCTCAGATTTCATCAAAAAATGAAAGAACAGAACAAGAACAGCTTTGTACCAGTAGTGATTAATCTTTTGAATAGTATGAAGATGAAGTAACGCGTTTATTTATTGCAATGTTTTAGTGTTAAGTGTTTGGTGTTGTTTTTAGTGTTTTGTTGTATAGTTTGTCTATTGTTTATATGTATGGGAAATAGCCTGAACTTGTTTACTGAAACTTAATTTACCTACGGGTATAAAATAAAGGAATCTGAACCTGAACAGGTTTGGAACGAGAGTAATTAAAGGGATAGTTCACCCAAAAATTAAAATTTTGCCATTACTTACTCATACTCAAGTGGTTCAAAATGTGTATGAATCTGTATGAACACAAAAGAAGATATTTTAAAGAATGTTGGTCATCAGACAGTTGACGGCACCCATTGACTTCCATAGTATGTTTTTCCTACTATGGTAGTCAATGGGGGGCGATACCGGCTTAGTGACTAACATTCTTCCAAATATCTTCCTTTGTGTTCAGCAGAACAAAGAAATGTATACAGGTTTGGAACAACATGAAGGTGAGTAAATGATGACAGAATTTTCATTTTTGGGTGAACTATCCATTTAAGGCAAGTTGGAGCTAAACTCTAGTGGCCCTCCAGGAGCAGGTTTGGACACCCCGTCATATATGGTCTTGTGGCTCTACATAGGCTTGAGATCGTGAAAGTCCACGAGACCGTAGGGTGTCCCATTTGTCATTTTAGGTTTCAAAAGGGTGCTCACGAGTGCCCCCTTTGTGATCAATTTGCACCCTTGATGAGCACTTTTGCCTAGCCCGCATTTGGGACAGGGCCATCTCTTCTCTTCTCTTCTCTTCTCTTCTCTTCTCTTCTCTTCTCTTCTCTTCTCTTCTCTTCTCTTCTCTTCTCTTCTCTTCTCTTCTCTTCTCTTCTCCTCTCTTCTCTGATGACGTGTTTACTGATGCGAGGGTGGGACGACCTGTCACTCATATGAGATCACAACAATAGCAAACCACAACCATCCAGCGATCCAATCAATTCCAGCTGTACAGAATCAAGTCCCACCCAACATTTTTTCTTGTTTGAGAAGCCGTTTCGCTCGGATATGCGCCACAATAGGGAAGAAAAGACTTTAACATGAAGCAATTTTCCAAATAAATGTTTTACAGGTGTTTTACACGCATTGTATTGTGTTTTAGGGTTAAAGGAAATGTCCGTAAACTTAACAGACAATGTTCTGGCAGAAATTTACCAGCCATACTTGTTTTTCAACAGGCTTTTTTCTTAAAGTGTTAGACTAACCTCCACAACTTCCCCAAGATCTTCTACACCATCCCATTTATCGTCATAGGCATCAAACAAGGACTGAAACAGTCGACCTGAGGCATCCTTCATTACTGTTAAACAAGCACAATAAAGCATGTCAGTATTCATGTTTATAAGAAACTTATCTCCTACATGAGTCTCACAGTAAAGAGCCAACCTGTGACAGCGTTGAGGTACGCTTTAAGGTCCTTGTATATTTTGTATCCATCGTTCTGTAAAAGAGACCAGAAGGAAAAAAATGAAGTCAACTTTTGATCTTCAAAGCTGTTGCTCTGTTTAACATATTAGATCAAATGTACCTGTTGATATTGGAGGTTCATCACACACTCCTCAAAGTGCTCATCTTTGGTCTCCTCAGATTTGCCAAGTCTCTGCAACACCTGCAAAGGCATCACATATTACAACGTGCCTACAAACACCTGACAGCCATGACAAGGGTATTCTCTAGCTATTTTGACAGCTATGCAATGGATGTTACACCTGACCCTTAAAATATTGATAAGCTTACACTGACAAAGAATAAAAGATTTACAGTTTTAGATCCTATATGAACTATTCTCCTGACTTCACCAACAATCAGTTTTGAGATGACAAGATATGAAGGGCTTAAAACAGAAAAGTATGGTGGAGTAATGGTGGTCAGCCTTGGCATACAAAACAATTGCGGCAATAAAGGAGATAGTTAAGCAGAGAAGGAAGCTGCGTGTTTACATTGGCTCTTGTCGATGGAATAGATAACGCAACTTGTGTCAGCTACTCCCATATCATGTGACTGGATTGATTATTGGATCAAAATAATACTAAAGTTTCTGCTCTCTTTGCAAGATTGACAGCATTGGAAAAACACTCCGTCTCTCTTAACTTCTTTGTGTTTTATGATTCCAGCCACGTACCTTCTCTTGTGCTCTGTTGAATTGTCTCTGCACCCGTTTAGCAAGCACATTGGCCCCTCCTTTCGAGCTGATGCTGGCCTTGCTTTCTGCCATGTTCTTCACTTGTATTCAATCTGGAATAATGTTCCGACAGCCTTTTAATTGTATGGCCAACCCTGGAGAATAAAAGGAACTTTTTAGAGTAAAAGACAGTTGACTTGGTGTCTTTACCTTCGCCTGTATTCTGTCTGAGCCCAAACACACCTTCTTTTGGCTTCTTCTACAGTCTTAAGTCATAAACTTCTTATCTTTCCAGGTCATGACTTCAGTACTGTGGCGGCCCCTGAGTCATATTTCATTGTGAATGGTTATTTTAAGGAAGGGCCTACTTGTGGATAGCATGTGAAATTCTATTCTATTCTATTCTATTCTACATTTCCGACTCCAGGGTCACAGGGATGCTAGAGCTATATAATATGATATTACATTATATATTATATTATATTGAACTGAGCTGAATAATGACACTATTATCTTCTGTAGAGCTGCTTTACAGCTGAAATTGAAGTTGTTTCAAAATGAATGAATTTTGCAACAATAATACTAATATTTTCCTGTTTATTACTTTGAAGCTGCTTTGAAACCATCTGTATTGTAAAAAGCGATATATAGAAATAAATGTAAGAAAAGAGAAGTTTGTCACCTTTGCACCTATTGTATTTTATATCACATTATGAAGATCAAGCATTCAATTTCTATTCTATTCTATTCTATTCTGTTCTATTCTATTCCCCTATTCTGTTCTATTTTATTTTGAATCAAATAAGGAGAAGTAAAATTTGTTCATTTGTTCTGTTGTTTTATATTCTGTTTTGTTCTATAGGCTACTATTCTATTATAGGTCACATGGGTTCTACACTGTAAAAAGAAATTCTGTAAAAAAAAACGGATAATGTACTGGCAGAAAATTACCAGTACATTATCCAGTAATTTTTGCGGACATTTCCGTTAACCCTAAAACACAACACAATGAAGTTCAAAATTCAAAATACAGTTAAAACACCTTAAAAAAATAAATACAGAAAATTCTGTCAAATTAATACAGTACATTGTGCCCTATTTTTTACAGATTTTTTATTTTATTCTATTCTATTCTTTAATTTTCTATACTTTTCTATTCCCCTAGTCTGTTCTGTTCTATTCTGAATCAAATAAGGGGAAGTCAAATTTTGCATTTGTTCTATTGTTTTATATTCTGTTTTGTTCTATAGGCTACTTTTTTTTATTATGGGTCACATGGGGTACTGAGTTCTACACTGTAAAAAAAATAAAAAATAAAAAATCCGTAAAAAAACAGATAATGTACTGGAAGAAAATTACCAGGACATTATCCAGTTATTTTCCGGACATTTCTGTTAACCCTAAAACACAACACAATGAAGTTCAATATACAGGTAAAACATCTGAAAAAAATAAACAATTCTGTCAAATTAGTACAGTAAATTGTTCCCTATTTTTACAGATTTTTAAAGATTCTATTCTATTCAACCAGTGCCTAATACGTAAAAAAGCATTATATATATTCTCAAACTACAGTTCCCATAAGCCACAGTGAATAGGTTACAGAAGAAGCTTTGGCCCCTCCTCCTCCTCCTCACAAGTGTGGATGTTATGAACTTTGCTCTGCTGTATTTTTCTATAGGGTTGTATGATTGAGCTCAAGTTTGTAGCATTGCTGCTTCAGAACCTGCTGGACATGATCATGGGAAGCACTCTGGCCAAATGTGCAGCCACCGACCTGGCCATTCAGTGGGTCGGGTGGGCACTAGCGTCTGCTTTCAAAACGGAAAAGTTTTACGACTTGGCAGGTAAATTATTTATCCAAAAGGCGTAGTCACACGATATTGATATAGTAATATTATCTTTGTTGCTTCCGTCTGATTTGTCATGTTTATGCATTAGTATGCAAACACATATTTCGACTTAAAGAATGTTGCAGGTGTTTTGTTGCATCTTAACACAAGCAACGTTTTTTTTTTTACTTGTTTATTGTGAAAAATAGGTTGTTATCAAAATGTATTACGAGACAGTGGTTAAACTACAATAAGGTGTTGTGAAACGACCATAAACGTCTCCACCCACAAGACACGATCTTAAACCAGCTTACTGAAGTGCATGATTTTTCCTTCCCGACCGTATTTCGACAAGCCAGCCTTTTAACCAATCAGACACATTGCTCTGCAGAGGAGTCGTCGCTTGATTGGCCAAATAATGTATACTTCACTGTCAATCTTGCAGCTAGAGGCGGGACTTGTCAAAAAATGAACGACGTTAACTCGGATGTGATTTTATATAAAGAACTAACGTTACGTGCAAAAACATATGCTATTTTAATCTTTATAAATTAAAACCTATACATAGACCTCGAAAATTATTATATCATACAGAAACATACATTTTAAACAAACTTCTGTTCAGATTTTAAAATACATTATCACACATAATTTTCAATACAACAGTTTATAGTGTTATACATAAACAGTTTGATACTGCATATATTAGGACATATATTTTGACAGTTATACTGATTATCATTTTATTCATTGCATGTAGAAAGTGAAATCATACTTGCGAACATGAGGATATGCATGTAATGCAAATTCTTGTCTTCTACATAAAAACATTTAGCTTCTACTCACCTGTTAGCATTCAACATGCATTTCTTTTGAATGTAGTACAAATGTCATCCAATCATTTCAAACCCAGGTTCCTGAGTGCTATATACCCTCTTTCTTTCTCTCTTGAGAAGTGTGCTCTTGAGAATCCTTGAACTTTGCAACCAATTGTCTCTAGGTTCATTGGTAAAATATTCAGTGAACACGCCTCACTTTTAACATGGACGGACACAGGTGACTGGCTGCTCTGCCCATATCTGGAAGGATATTGAAGGCCTTATCAGTTTAACTACAAATTAATTTGGTTGTTTTGTAGGTTCTGGTACCTATATATTGCTGGCTCACCTGAGTCGTGTATGGGGCGGAAATGGTCACCTTAGACAGAACGTACAAACTGGACTTGTGACTGCCTGGGGACTGAGGTAAGATAGATAGATAGATAGATAGATAGATAGATAGATAGATAGATAGATAGATAGATAGATAGATAGATAGATAGATAGATAGATAGATAGATAGATCTACATGTAACATAAAATGTCTATTTATTGGGAGTCTTGTTGCTTTAACAGCGTTAATAAAAGTGAAGTCAGTCCACCTTCATGTTGTATTAATGTATCTATTATGGTCTGGTTAATAAGTCAATAAGTAACAGATTGGGCCTTGTCCTGCAGGCTCGGGACATTTCTCTTTCTTAGAATCCTAAAGGAAGGACAAGACCGGAGGTTTAACAATGTCAGAGACAGCCCTGGGACATTCTTTGTGTACTGGAGCATGCAAGGTATTTCAACTAAGGCTATTGATTATTTGAATAGTTACTGTTAAATGATGGCTGCAGTAGGCCATATGTGTCCAATCGTTATCACAACAAAAAGAGACAACTAGGAAAGTAATTTTACTACCCTGAAAAGTAATAGACTGCCACCTTGCATCGAAATGAAACTTGTTTCTCCTTCTTTCAAGCTCTGTGGGTATTTGTTACCCTCTTGCCCACCCTAATTCTAAACAGTGAGAGAAGAGATGAGCCCCTAGGCCCACGTGACTACATCGGTTGGGGAATATGGGGGCTGGGTTTTGCTACAGAGGCCATTGCTGACCAGCAGAAGTGGAATTTTAGGAGTGATCCAGATAATGCTGTGAGTAATAACTTGCACTGATAGTAATCGGCTGATAAGACTACTCAATCAGTTGTGAAAACCAAATTAGGACATGCGAATCATATAACTCATGCCATAAAAGAGATATTTTAATATAATAACTACAGTTTTATGAGGCCTGCACAGATTACAAACTGGATCAAACTGGTCACGCTTAACCCTCTGGTTGTCTTTGATCATTTTAAACAAAAAAAAAGTATGTTTTGAATTTTTTTTAATTTTAGTGACTTTTGTGGCACTTGCTATGTGAATACTCTAAAAAATTTGGACAATTTTTGGGTGTGCAATCTACAAATCAGCAACAAAGTAGTCTTTATAATGTCTGAATATACACTCTAAAAAATGCTGGGTTAAAAACAACCCAAGTTGGGTTGAAAATGGACAAACCCAGCGATTGGGTTGTTTTGACCCAGCAGTTGGGTTAAATGTTTGCCCAACCTGCTGGGTAGTTTTATTTAACCCAACAATTGTTTACAAATTACTATATGTCTGGCTTAAAATGAACCCAAAATAGGTTGGAAATTAAAAATCAGACTCATAATTACTAGAGGCAACAATAATAATCAAAAAGATGAGCATTTATTAATAAGCAATTTAATAAATGTTTGTTTAAATATTATTTAAAAAAAATATTAATAAATGTTTGTTTATTAAACATATTAATAAATGTTAATTTCCAACATATTTTGGGTTCATTTTAAGCAAATACGGTAATTTTTAAACAATATTTGGGTTAAATAAAACTACCCAGCAGGTTGGGCAAACATTTAACCCAGCCGCTGGGTTAAAACAACCCAATCGCTGGGTTTGTCCATTTTCAACCCAACTTGGGTTGTTTTTAACCCAGCATTTTTTAGAGTGTATATCCAAATGCAAACCTAATAAAAGTAAGTAATTATGTCTGAAATTAATCTTATTAGCAATTAGGGAATACACAGTCCTATATGTATATTGACTATACAGCCATCTATGGTTACACGATTGTATTAGGCTACATATGATTTTCATTATTTCTTCCAGCAGATGGCACTAATCTGCCTTTCATGCATTGTTTTACTTTGTTTTATTTTATATAGACATAAATGCTGCATCATTTAAAGATGAATATTGTCTAGTACCTTGAAATCCCCTCAAAATACAAAATATTAAAGAATAAATATTATTGAAAATATCGTACATTGATTTCATTAGAATGTTTTTTTCTTCTGTCTGATTTAACCATTGAGGAAGTGTGACCCCTAAGTGGGGAATACCAGAGGGTTAAAGGAAAATTGTCTATTTTTTCATATGGGCTAAAGATATAGAAACAGCTATATGTGAACCATTTGTATGTTGTTTTTTGTAAAAAAGTTTGTTTGAACATCCTGAAACATCTATATCGGCATTACCAAGTGTTTGCGTTTGGGGCGGGGCTATCTGTTTTTCCAACCAATGGCAGAGTGAGTCAGCCTGAAAGAGCTATATTAGGTGCGTTCGACTTGAAGGTGCACTGCATAGACCGATCGGTGAATGACAATTAAGTAGCGCAAGAGCGATTCAAAAGTATACAGAACTGTCTGCGCTCTCACCAGTCGTTCTGCAGGGTGCCGCTTCAAGTCGAACACACCTATTGCCTTAAACAACTGTGTGCATTTGGGGTGGGGCAATCTGTTTGTTAGGCCAATGGCAGACAGGGGGAGTAATGCAGAAATTACACGCTTCACTTTTAATCAAACACTTTGGATTTTGCTACAAGAAATCCTTCATATTAATTTGCATGTGACATCTTATTTAATATCATAAAGCAAAGGCATTAACCTTCTAAGCTTGCATGTATTTGCAGGGAAAGTTTATTCATCATGGACTGTGGGCATACAGCAGACATCCAAACTATCTGGGGGAGATTCTGCAATGGTCAGGGCTGTTCCTGTCCGCATCCTCTGTCATGCGTGGACCTCAATACCTTAGTGCGGTTTCTCCACTCTTCGTCTGGTTCTTACTGAGACATGTTAGTGGGATCCCCATCCTTGAGAAGCAAGCTATGAAGAAATGGGGATCAGACCCCGCCTTCCAAAACTACATCAAGAACACTCCACTCCTATGGCCATTCCCAAAGTTTAAAGGAGAATAAAGCATATTTACAGCATTTACTCAAACATTGACAGCTTATGTGAATGTCTGGATAGACACCCAAGTGTGGGTAGTTAAAAAATAATAATAGATGGACGTCCTCAGTTCTAGATCAAGATTATACCAATTTCAATACAACTACTTTGTAATCCACAAGGACTTTAAGAAATCTATCAATACTTCTTTTTCCATTGATTCAACTACAGTATTGTTACATTCTGGCACACTTTGTATCATATTTTAAATGTGAACATTTATGTCTCACCACTCATAACCCTAAACCCCAATGCAATGTGTTACAAAAAGACTTGCAATAAATGAATGTATTTTACAAACAGCACAAGTTTTACAAAATGTCACACCACTCAAATTAGAAAGCAACTAGAATTGATCAATCAACTCCAATGTTCAACATAGTAAACAGTTGCTCTTTTTAAACAATGAAAACTTGACAGGTCAGTGCTGCTCCAGAAACACTGCACCACTGAAAGGAAAAATGACTAATTATATACAGTGAAAAGCATCCAATCAGTATAAATCTTTTATGAATTGGATGAGGTACATTAGATCCTTCAAAATCAGTCAATTCTCCCAGAGGTCACCTTTTTTGTTTCTACTTTAAATACGTTATAAAATTCAATAAATTGAGCAAGAACTGCATATAGACATAAATCAATGCCGTGGATAATATCTGAAAGAATTCTGGCCATGTACATTTATGATCAAAAACAATTATGAAGCTAAGACATAAAATGCCCAATCACAACAACCAATAGTGTTTTTGTATGTAAATTGCATAGAATTTTCATCTCAAATTTTTCTTGCAGTTCTGAATCCCTCTATGCACAACTCTCAGAAGGGTTCACACAAATGGATCGATTAAACAAATTCAAACATCAGCATCATTTGAACACAAATTCTGTATTATACCTACTGGCTGTGAAATTTAAGCTTGACCGTGTTTAAACACACAGTTTACACTCTATATAGAAAAACCAGATAGTCACAACATCCTTGAACCCTCCAAGAGACTGAAATTTTGCTTGTCGTTCCATGTAAAGCATAAAATTAGAATATACAAACAAGGTTAATTGCAGATTATGCTATACAAATCTTGCATAAAGCGTAACCTTTTTGTTCTAGATGCTACAATCAAGTTTAGGTTTCTTGATAAAGAACTCCCAAACTGATGCAGATTCTGTTGTTATTTTAAGAGGATTCAGTGACTGATGGAAGTGCTTATATCAGCCCATCACTTTGGTTGTGAGGATGTTAATAGTACATTAAAACATTTAAAAGTGACTAAAATACAAATGTTACTAGAAAACTAAACAGATAAAAAGAGGAGTAGTGTTAAAATGGTTTGAATTCATGGATAAACCAGATATATAAAATATGCAAGTAGGACAATGTAATATATTGCAGCCGTTTCCCAAAGAAAAGAAAAACTCTTAGCCATGAAGAGCTGGGCTACTTCAGGAGAGGAGAGGCAAAGAAGTGCCCTTGGCGAGGGACGCTGACTGGAGCTCTGCTCCTGCTAGCAAACCTGAAAACAGAACAGATGTTCATAATGGTTAGCTCACAAATACTCAAACAGCAGTGTGTCATAATACTATAAAACCCGGTAAAATTCAAACATACTTTGGAGTGATTGCGTTGAGAGTTGCATTCTTCATGCGTTGGGAGAGAGAGCTGGACGATGGGGTCTTGCTCATCTGCTGGTCAGGAGTCGTAATGGGCCCAAACATACTTGCTACGGTACAAAGAAAGCATGTTGTTATTGAATATCAGAAGGGTGATGTTATGGAAATAGTTAAAGATTCGTCACAAGTTTGGATGTGAAATTCATACTTTTCTGATCAGGAGTTGCATGGACATTGGCGTTCTCAATGATCATGTGATCGTTGTGAGCTTGGTCGTCGCTGTTTATAAACTGACTCCAGTACTCCACAGGCACACCGAGGAGACGCTCAACCACCTGAGAGAGAGCTTGGTGAAAAACTCTGCTCCAAAACACCATACATTTACAAAGTAGACCCAATAAGGAAAAGAAAAGTGCGGACCATTAGCCATGAGCACTTACCATTGGCTGTCGTTTTGTGTCCTGCAGGATGGTCATTGGATCTGGGTCGGGCACGGCATGACCCACAATTGTGGGTCCAAATACACGAGCCAGATTAGTGCTGTCCATCTTTGTATCTGTGCTCTGGGCCACCCTAATGATGACAGAAATAATACCCAAGTTAAATATTAAGTGTCACAGTCTAAAAACTGCCTTCTGAAAGAAGTGCTGGGTTTTAATATCCAAGAATGTTGCTCCAAATTAAGCTGGATTGATAGCGTTACTAAACTGAGGACAATTAACACAAATTATAATAAAAAGGATACGTGATCACTTGGACTGAATACATCAAAACCATACATTTGGACATTTATTGAACTGTAAATGGACTGCAAGGTTGTACCTTACTTAACTCCATATTGTATAAGCTGCTTTCAAAAAAAAAAAAAAAAAAGTGTTTCCAGGATTCATGGCATACATATCTGGTAACAATTTTGTAACCATAATAATATGAAATTTTTTTGACAGGATGCTGGATAGGGCATTTACAGCACCATAAATAAATTAAAATATGCAATTGTAACACTTTTTCAGGAGTATAACCATCACACTCAAAGCAAAGTTTTTAGGCAATGGTTAAAAACACAGGCTTCATATTTCTGCTTTCACACCAGTGCAATTGCCCCTAAATGCAGTTTGAGACAAACTGATCAAGTTGCTTTAAACCTGAAATATTCCTTTAATTTTATAATTTGTATGTGTTGTTTTTTATAATTAAATAGTATTTACAAATGGCATAGGCAATAAAGCAGACAGTACAATCAGAGATTGTGATGTGATGATATATGATGTTTACCTCTGCAAATGAATGATGAGGAAGGCCAGTGTGTCTCTGTTGGGCTGTGGAAGATCACTGATGTTCTGATATATCAAGGCAATGCTGTTGTCATCATCAGACAGCTCTATGAGAACAGAGTAAATGGTTACTATTGAGTGTACCAATATTAACACACTCATCTTTCTAAGTACACCACGGTTCAACATTTGGGGTTAGTAAGATTTTTAATTTGTAACAAATATTTCTCAAATTACCATTTTACAATTTTTTTTTTTTTTTAAATCAAATAAATGCAGCCTTGGTGAGCATAAGACTTAAAAAAAAAATCATACCAACCCATAACTGTTAAACGGTAGTGTATATTCATACATCAACACTAACCAGCAGCATCCATGAAGGCACGGTTGAGGCGGAAGGTTAGCAGGGGCTCTTTGAGGTTCCTCAGGAAGTCCTTGAGGAGGCCAGTGATGGCATGGATGTCGTCCACCTTGCTAAGCAGTGGAACAGTTTTCCCACGCAGGAACTTCTCTTTCAGGTCTTTGACCACTCGATCAGAGCCAGACACCCGGTACAGACCAGTCTGCCAAAGGTATACGCAGGTTTTCAGAACACATTGGTCTTGTTCAGTGTTCTAGACTGAATTCAGCATCTTTATCAATTTACCTCACGTAGGCCTCTCTGCTCAATCTCATTAACGCAGTGCACCACCAGTGAAGGGATCATGGGAGAGGTGGAGGACACATAGCTTGCGAGGGTTCCCTTTTGTAAAAGGTTGATATGTTTAAAGCAATTGAGAGTACAGCAAAGCCACTTAATTAAAACTTGAAATAATCAGCATGTAAAAGAGGCAGAAAATACTCAAGTTGGATGATAAAGCTTCATATATAGATTTGTCACCTCTCCACTTTTGACTGGAGTCCCAGTCATGGTTGGAATGCAGGGCAGAGGGCAGCGCTCGCGGCATTCGGGGTGGGTCACCACACGGCAGTCCCTGCACTTCAGAGAGAGCTTCCCAAATTTGATCCTCTTGCCACATGGCACACAAGACTCTGGCTTGATCACCTAAAAAAAAAAAAAAACACACAAGAGCCATACAGATGTGAGCTTTGAGGACTATAAACATGGGCCACCATTAAGCCATGTAGATAACTTCACTGAATGCTTATGATGGGAAATTAAATAGTTTTGTGCCAGTTTTAAATCTTGCAGAGCAGTTTTTAATTTTATTTGATGTAGACATTTTAGACAAAATAAGGGCAGATATTTTGCTTTACTATGAACAGTAAATAAGTTCCCATTATCAGCACTTTCATCACATATCCGAGGGAAAAATTTGTTGGCTGAACTTTGTCTTAATATTTATCTGAAGTGTCTAATAAACTTTTAAAGTTAGTCACAATGTAACGGAAGTTAGAGTAAAAAAGATAATTGACCTCCCCCCCCAAAAAAAACAAGTAGGACGGGGTCTTGGTTCTATCCATCGGTGGTTGAATGCATGCTTGGAGTTGATTATAAGAACGGCTGTCAAAAGCTTCGATTCAAAGTCGGTCCTCAAATTTAAAAAAAGAATGTGATGCTTTGAGCAGATGATTAAACACCTCTGATTGGCCATTGTGTTCACACGCTCAACAGATATGTCTGTGATTGGCTACAATGTTCAACGCATGGGAGCGTTTGAATTTGAAAGTGTTTTGAAACTGGGAGTGTTTGTATCTGTGTAAGCGCTCTGTGAAGAGCGCCACTGATGTCTATTTACAACATGTTTTTGAAGCGTTGATCATTGTAGCCAATCACAGACATATCTGATGAGCGCGTGAACAAAATGGCCAATCAGAGGTGTTTACGCTCAAAGCGTCACATTTTTAAAAATTCAGTACCGACTTGGTATTTAAGTCAGTACTTTTAACAACACTGTTTAAGAGGCCTAAACAATTGGAAAAGTTCAGTATATGTCATCAGAGAGAAGTCTGTCTCTTCACCAGGAAGGTCCAGTTGACATTTTGATTAATTTGTGAGTAAACAAAAGTATACAAGTAAACAAACTATAAAATCATTTTCACTTCAAAATTTTTACATTTACATGTCATTTTGCATTTTTAATTATTAGCTTTTACATCAACTCGTTCGCACATGAAAACCCTGACTTGTCAAATTATATAACTGCAAAAAGCAGGAAGAGAAAACAACTCAAGAGCAATGCATCAGGATAAGCGCATCTTAAATTGAGATTTGTATGCAACAGCACATCATACCGTTTTGGAGACAAACTCATGCAGACGGACACCTCCATTGCCCTGGGGAGTGCTGGGCTCTGCCTTGCTCTCTCCATTGGGATGACTGGGCTGCTTGAACACATCCATAGACTGAACTGAGTCAGTGTCAGCAGTGTCCCACTCCACAGCAGCTGAAGAACAAAGCAGAGAGAAGCACTGCTCACTAGTGCAGAATACTTAAACAGAAATGCAAAGGCTTGGGGTGTGAGAAATGATCAGGAAAAAAGGCCATACAAAATAGAGCTCTCACAAAAAAAATATATAAATAAATAAAGAGTACCAGGCTGGAGACTCAACAAGGGGTCAATTTAAAACACCCCAGAGTCCTCCAAACCACATAATAAAATATTAAACAAATTAATCTTTGACCCTGTCCAATAAAACAATGCATATTTATGATACAGCAACCACATATCATGACTCACTGCAGAGCTTATTTATAATACAGCAGCCTGCACATTATTATTCAGTCAATAACAAGAATCGCATAATCAATGACTCATGCAAATCTCTTGCTCTGCACTTGCGCCCTCACAAATGACAATAATAAATTTAGTGAAGTGAGCTTACCAGTCTTTCGGCGGCTCCTGGTCCAGTAGGGAACAGCCTCCACTGTTGTGACAGCCTCAATGGGTCCACCACCAGCGGGCACCGTCACGGTGGTCTTAGCCACCAGAGACTCATTACCCTGATAAAACGTGACTCGAATTAATTAACTGTCAAACAATTTCTAACTTACTACACATTCACCTAAAATAGGGCACTGTTAAAGGGATAGTTCACCCGAAACGAAAATTCTCTCATGATTTACTCACCCTCAAGCCATCCTAGGTGTATTTGACTTTCTTCTGTCAGACAAACACAATCAGAGATATATTCAAAAATATCCTGGCTCTTTTTTTAGTTATAATGGTAATGAATGGCCCTCATGATTTTGAAGCAAAAAAAGCAACAAAAAAAAAAGTGCAACCATCCATCAAAAAAAAAAGGAAAAAAATTTTTCCATATGACTCCCGGGGGTTAATAAAGGCATTCTAAAGTGAAGCAATGCGTTTTTGTAAGAAAAATATCCATATTAAAAAAACTTTATTAAATGATAATAACTAGCTTCCGACAGACGGTCGTACACATTGATTTGCGGTGGAAGAGCATCCTCTGACCCAATGTATGATAAAAGCAGAAGCGCAGAGGATAGAGCAAAACAAAACACCAGTCACGAATTAGAAGTAAAAAGAGAAATTTCAAAGAGAAATGTCAGAAGATTTCGATATATGAGAATAGGAGCTTCGGTTTGTTGCAGCGCCCTATTTGTTTGAACCATGAGAGGCGTCAAAGCTTACGCTACTCCTACATCCTGCATCATACATCGTGTCAGGGGTTACTCTTGTGGCGCAAGATGACTTGCACAGTATGCGTACTGCCGGAAGCTAGTTATTTTAGTTGATAAAGTTTTAAATATGGATATTTTTCTTACAAAAACTCATCACTTTGCTTCAGAAGGTCTTTAATAACCCCCCGGAGCTGTGTGGATTATTTTTATGATGGATGCACTTTTTTTGGCATCAAAATAATGAGTGCCATTCACTACCATTATAAACCTTGGAGGACTAAGGATATTTTTAAATATTACTCCAATTGTGTTTGGTTGGCTTGATGGATGGTTTGAGGGTGAGTAAATCATGGGATAATTTAAATTTTTCAGTGAACTATCCCTTTAACTGGACATTAACAGCATACCGACATGAACATAAACCAGGGAATAGCTTGTTGGCTCTCTCAATGAGAAGAGAAGACAAAATCTTCCAATATTCACACTTCAATGGGTTGTAGGGACTTGGGAGAACCATCATACTTCTAATGACTAAAGCAAAGCCCTGCAGGGAGCCTTTATACTAGAGTCTTTCTCCAATATTAAAGTCAGTCATGTGCTTATGTAATCAGCTCTTACTTTCTCAGAGGTGCGGCCGGTCGAACGGGACCTCTTGGCACCAGCAGGAGGGCCTTCTGTGTGGTTTCGGGAGGAGCGCTGAATTAAGAAAGATTAAATAATCAGAAATTGATTGAAATTTGTAAGTGATTTGGCTAAATGTGGATTTATTGGGAAGCTTACTCTCTTTTGTCGTTTCTTGAGACGAACGGTCCTGATTGCAGAGGAGTCCCAGTCCTTTATTTAAAGAAAAGCCATTTAAAATATTACAGCAACAGCAAAAATTTAATCAATAAAGGATGGGTCAGTTTCAATTTCATTAAAATGTTTCACTTTCTCACTGTCAGGTTTGAGACAGCAATACATATAACATTAATATTTTTAATATTCAAGGAAATGACATACCAAAGAATCATCAGTTTTATCATAGCTGATGTCTGACAAGATAGATGCTGATTCATCAATGGTGGTTAGTCTAGAAGAGAGTGTGAAAAACGAAATTAAAGTTACAGCAGTAAGAAACAATTCAATCATAAAAACCGAACCATTTCTTTGTCTTCTATGACATTCACGTAAATCCTTGAAGATATTCTTTTTAAGATGCTTTAAAAGTCCAAAATCAATCATCTTTACCGTTCAAACAAAACAATCATCTTTACCATTTTTCAACAAATGTAATAGCTGAAAAGGTGTAAAGAAAAGTTAATGTCACTCAAGCTGAAAAACCAATAATGTTATAACTTTTTATGATTCAATCATATCCTGACAGATTTCTGAAAGAATATCCAGTTTCAAATGATGTCTTATTTGTAAAGCGCTTAACACAATACACATTGTTTCAAAGCAGCTTTACACAAATTTATGATGTTAAAGTTGTGATGACATGCAAGTAGCGACAGATTATTTCTTCCGTATTCTTGAACAATATTGCTTGGGCACTTCTGGATCATCTGGATACTTTAGATCGAAATTTGTTGCCCATTCTCAATGGGAAAGTGCCCAAGAAACATCGCTCGGCAACACTGCTCAAAAAGTTGCCCCGTGTATCATCACCTTAAAAGACACTTGGCAGGTTAGGTTAGGTTAGATTAAAACGAACTCTGGTGCGGTTCGACTGAAATATGAACAACACGCACCAAAGACATCTAAACGGCTCTAAAAACAAGATGTGATGTCACCAGATGTGACCCTAAAAAGGACAGAATGCTGAAGCATGCTTGTTTTTTCACGTCACAGGAGCCAAGTTGCCCATTAGAGTTCGGTACAAGCATCATAAATGCCATCTCCTTGTAGCAGATCTTTCTTTGTGTGTGTGTGTGTGACGTAGGGCTGCACGATTAATCGCATGCAATTGTCACGCGCATTTCGTCAGTAAAGCCGGTTCCCTGATTACCGCTAAATCACCATCACCTGCTTTTAAATGGAGCGGCATATAATAGACAGAGCCGTAGATCACTGACAAGCCACGCAATATCGCGTTCATATCGCAGATNAACCAAACTGCAAGTGTGAACACCCTAAATGATTAAGAAATCCGGCATACGTCACCAAAGAGAAGTCTATCGTTTGCACCTCTTTCGTGAAGTTATGACATTTTGATTAAACATTACGAGAAAAACATAAAGAAAAAAAAAAAAGTGTTCACAATAAGATCTATACCATTAATTTAGTAAATAGATAGGGTTAATTTTAATTTCATGACACAAATGACGATTTAAGATTTAGGTTATTTTGCCAATCCTTATGCAATTTAACTGAAAAGTTAACTGAAAGTCATGCCTCAATACATATTCAAAAGACTAGTACATTTTACAAAATAATGGAATGAAAACTCAAAAATTCATCATATTACAGAAGTAAAACGGGTTGCTTATTCTCTTACCGTCGGCTAGTGTTGAGGTTTGTGGGATTCTGGGAACGGGCATTCAGAAAGGCCAGAGCTGAGCGCTGCTCCTCATTTAACTGGATACTGTTACTGGAGCCTTCAGACACCAACAGCTCCCGGATGAGCTGGATCTGACGGTCCTGCAGAGGAATAAAAGGGAAAGTCTGTTTTTTGAGCCTAAATTCATAGAACAGGTCTACCCCACAAGTAACCATGCAAAAAGAACCCTACAAACCAGTTTTGCACAGTCAGCCTCAGCTTTCTGTCGCCGACGGATCTCCACATCTACTTGGTTGCGGGCATGTTTGAGCTTGACCTCCAGTGCTCCTCGCTCTGTCTCGGCCTTGGTGAGCACCTCCTTACATGCGTTCAGCTCACGCTCAAGTCTCAGCCATTTACGACGGCTGTCCTCAAAGTTTAGGGCCATCTGAATGAACTCTGAGAATTGCGGTGAATATTTAGTGGGAGAAAAAATGAGACATGAACTACTACAGCATGCATTTTATTTAAAATATTTACCACAGCCAATACTTACGGGGCTCAATGCTTTCATTGAGAACATCAGCTTGTGCCCGCAGGCTTTCAAAAACACTGTGAAGATTCATCACAGCAGTCTCCATGTCCTCCTGCAGAGGAGAAAAACATTTTAACTGTGTGCACCAGCTCAAACAAATAGCTAGTTTTATTTTGCTCCTAGTTATATCCTTTTTAGACTCAGCAATTTATTTCAGCTCAATGAAGTTAGCATATGATTATTGTTAAAATCAAGAGACTACACATTCCACTGTATGGACATCCTTATCATACAAAATACTGGGGGCGTGGCCAATGATGAACATGTATCTGCATAAGATACGAACATAATAGCAGTATTATCAAAAAAAATCTAAAATAGTAAAAATGCATTAAAAAAGTGATAAAGTGACAAAATATTAAGTGCTTTAAAAATATTTTTAAAAACGAATTACGTGTACTGTACACTATAATGACGTTAATAAAAGTATTATAAGTATATATATAAGTAGTATAAACCCCGTTTTTGCAGGGATTATGAAAGTACAATCGAAGACAAAGACAACCGTCCCACATTTAAATCACAACACGTTCAATGGTGAACAATAGCAGTACAGTAAAACATTAGCATGTGTTTCCTAAACGGCTCGTCAATGGAAACAAACAGTACAAACAAACATTGGTTTGCCACGTAATATAACTTACGGCTTGTTGTAGAAACCCAGCCTTGTGTGTAAACGATGTAATGTAAGATTAAAACTTGAAAAGATATTTTTTCCAGGGACAACAGCACCGCACCGGTTTGTTCAACCAAGTTTACCCGGATGTGTCGATATAACGTTAGCGTCTAGAGGAGTTGCGTTTCAAATTTACCCGCCAGCCAATCAGCGCCACTCGGGCGTGCTGACGTTTGCGCGTTGACGCAGTACGTACATGCGGCGCGTCTGCTGTACTTCTTAAATCTGGTATTCCCCTTGAAATTGTATCCATCGACAAACGATAATAATGTATAATAAAAGGGAATTATAAAACTGTAAAATTATTAAAATATTTTTTTCAAATGCCCCCTCTTCGCTGAGTAACGTTATCTTGTTTGGCTGTTATTTAAACCCAGCAAAAAAATGTTTAATACTATTCAACAACAGAAGTAAAGTAATAAACCTGATTTCAGAAAATATCAGTGTTGGTGCAATTATGAATAAATGTGAATGACTCCTTTTGGTATCCATAAACCAGCAGGCCTAATGTTCTGGACAGGGGTTTTCAAAATGTTCGCAAAGGAGTGGAAAAGTTCAGAGAAAGGCAGTGTAAAAAATTAAAAGTAAATATATAGCCTAATTTAAAAAAAAAATGTGATTAATCTAACTAAATAAATTTGGTTAAAATAAACAAAAAATATTTAAAATAATAAACAACTTTTAATATTCAAGACAAGTACCTACTTAAATTATTATTTAGCACAGGTGTTGCTCACATTGATTCGGCTCGGTTTTCATTCATACTTTCAGAGGAGCTGTCCGTATAATTGGTTGCTAGTAAAAAAGCAATAACTAAGAAATGGCTGCATGAGAATCCACCAACAAAAGAAGAACTTAAATTTTACAATTACTGGCCAAAATGGTTATTTTATGAGTGTGAATGGAGCAGGGAGATATTTGTAAGTGTACTACAATGTTCCCTTCCTCACATGTACTGTACATTGTATGTTTTATGAGGGGACCTTGAACCTTTTATGGACAAATATTCTCCTGGTCAGTGTTTTTTTTCTCTCTCTCTCTCATTCTCTCTCTTCCGAGACTTATTGGGAGAGTAACCCCTGATATCCCTTACAGAACAAAAATATTTGGGAATATACTGCAAAATATAATGCGATATACATTTCCATATATGGGAAACTAGTGCTTATATTTTTCAATATACTATATGCATTGACCATGTATGGCTATATATTGATACATATAAAATATTTATACATGAAGACAAAAATAGCATTACATTCATAAAGTTTTATCTTTTACTGTGTACATATATTGCACATACATGTTCCCATATAAATGTGAATGTATTGCACACACATACATGGAATGAGTTACAGTCAGATTTCTAGTTCCCAGCATGCTTTTCTTTTGACTGTTAAAGGAGAGTAAATGTTAAAATTAAGTGCTATTTCATGTGTTTTGCTCAATATTGATATAGGGGGAGATCTGTTTGTGTTTAAAGTTGTATTATTTTGGAATTTAAAAGGTTTTCTGGTATGTGTGAGAGTAGAGCCTGAGGTTAGGTTTATGATTGGCTGAACACCATTAAGACTAAATAACTTTAAAAAGTAATGGCTGTGCACGCTATAGCACAGTGATAGTCTCTTTGATAGAAACTTTAGTAAGTGTAGATGTGCTTTTGTTAATTAACTTGAAAATATGAAACATTTAAAATGTAAATATTTATAAAATATAAGAAATGTGTAACATAATATATTTTACCATATATGTGTTTAATCTACATGAGTAAATATATCTGCAATATATTATGCATGCATATCTGATCACATATAAATCTATATATTATGAAGTATATTAGTGAATATAAAATTACATACATTATGATATATTAGTAAATATATTATGAAATTTTTCAATATATGAAAAGCGGCAATTCCTTATGTATTATTCAATATATTGTAATATATTTACGTAACATATTTTTCTGTATATTTTCAAATATACTGTTAAATCATGTAATATATTGATTATTCATATATAGGGAAATATATTTTCTTTCCATAAGGGATGAAGTAAACTGTATATGAACAACATAATTGTATGTGATACCCCTAGTGACCATGTTCGTTCTGTTCTTTTGTATGTGTTCTACTAAAATCTTATAAAAAAAATAAAAAAATAAAAAGTTGAAAATAATAAACAACAAAATTTGTTTAAAAAAACAATAGAGTAGCCTACTATTCTGAGTGGGAAAAGAAATGTAATGATGTAACAATCAAAACCAAAATCATATTTCAAATAATATTTTACACATATTTAAATTATTAATCTTCACAGTGTAAATCGGGGCATTAGACATACAAATGTAGATTCCTTTTCAATTTTAGGATGGGGTCCCTTGCATGAGGATCATATTTGGTGGCATAAATGATTGAAAACCCCTGCCCTACAGCTGCTTTTCATGCTGCTAATTTAAGTAGGCCATACATAAATTAATTAGATAAATAAATGAATCAATATTTCCTTTCTAAATGCATAAATAATTTATTATTTATGCCTATTTCCTATATTATCTAAATAGTACTGCGACTCTCCGTTTTTCTACCTACTCTCTCTCCTCTCCTTGATGATGCACTGTTGTAGATTATCTATCTATCTATCTATGAGTCATTCCACGAAACCGGTACAATTTGGACTCACACATTTTTAGATTTTTTACCAAAATGTCTTACTTTTCTGAACACCCCACAACATTAATATTTAACTTCCATAAAAACATATTTTCCCATCTCAGGCATCAAATCCCTATTATTATTGGTCATTATTTTAAGTTATGGACACTATGGGAGCTCTCTGAATGTATTTGTGATAAAATCAACATTTTATATAAAAGTTACATAAAATCTCACACTTTTGCTATACTAAAGCCTGAAATGGCCACTTTTTGTGACAGCAACCTCATCATTTTTTATCAAAGGCTTAACTTCAGAATTTGAACTAAAATCAGTATTCTTATGATTGCTCTGAACATTTCAGACAGAATTCAACTTAAAATTACTTTTTCATAAACTTAACAAAAATAATAATAATAAAAATGTAGGTGTGACGGGGTTGTGATTTTTTGCCCAAATCTAGTGAAGAAATGGAGAGCACATGACATGCATGATATTAAGAAATCATAAATAATGTTGAAATAACAAAAATAATTTTCACAAGTAGTAGTTTTCTATCTTTAATTAATGTAACGGGGTTGAGTCGTTATGCTTGACAAACAATTTCACAACATAATTTAGTTATAATTATTAAAGAAGATGGTAACTTGCCTGTGTCTGCTCACAATGTTATTCAGAAGACTTCTATGATGTCACTTCCTATTAATGATGTCACATAAGTATAAATTCATTATTTTTATGGCGGAGAATGTTTTGTGTAACGGGGTTGAGGGGTTACTGAGGTACGGAACTAAATGATGTGATTTTAATGAATAATCATGAATTTACTTAGAAAAAAAACATTACAAGCAACAAGCACAGATAGATATTTATGAGAATGGCAAAATGTATGGACTTTTTTCTCATTTTATTATTCATATCCCAAGTACACTTTCATAGAAGGCCTTGAGGGACATAACAAAATAGGTGGTGTCAACTGAAAAAAAAAAAAAAAAAATTCTAATATGACAATAAAATGTATGTCATGTTTTTAAACACTATTAAAGGAGACATTTCAATTAATACAAAAAGCTTTTAAAAATATATTTTGGTGACCCGATAAAATACACTGAAAAAGGTCAGAGGGACTCAAATCGTTCCGTGGAATGACTCCTATCTATCTATCTATCTGTCTGTCTGTCTGTCTATCTGTCTGTCTGTCTGTCTGTCTGTCTATCTATATATCTGTCTGTCTGTCTATCTATCTATCTATCTATCTATCTATCTATCTATCTATCTATCTATCTATCTATCTATCTATCTATCTATCACTTCCAGCTCACTGTTAATCAAGAGTGTAGTGACTGATCGCTCAGACACAGTGAAATTACAAAAAGGGGCTGAAGCCAGAAGAAGAAACGTGATGTCTTGATTAATATCCTACTTGGTCAATAAGCACTGACACTGTAACTGAGAGAGAGAGAGAGAGAGAGAGAGAGAGAGGGATAGCCAACTTTACACCATCCTATTAAAGAGATCCGCCAGTTGGGTGTGCAGAGCAACTTGCAGCACCAACTCAAACAAGGCTTTCAAGTGCTGGAAGAGCAGTGAACTGCATTAGGAGATATCGCTGCTCAATCCTGCAAACATGATTGCCACCACACAGCAGAATATGACAACGGAGCTGGTAAAGCTAAACAGCATGTTTTATATTTTGCATGAACAAAGACTAAATGCAGACTGACGATAAAACGCGTTTTGATGCTGTTTTTTTTACTAGAACTAGAGCCGCAGCAAAGGAGCGCGTGCACGTGCGAGAGAATACAAATCTGTGCACACGACCCTTTCATACCCTGTTTATAAACTGTATCTAAGCTTGTTTGAAGTCATTTATCCGTCAAAGTACATTAAACACATGCTTGTTTAGCACAGGTGTTGCTTACATTGATTCTGCTCGGTTTTCATTCATACTTTCAGTCCGTATCCTTCCGTCTGTTTCGCTCCGTTACACCAGTTACCACTGCAGTGCTTTCCAGTGACTCACTGATTAATTGAAGTAGGGCTTTTCCGAGAGAGCTTACTATCTGGCGGCCGTTTTCAACTTCTTCTTTAATGTTTGAATGTCTCTGAATTCGCATGTGTGTTGTTTAGTAGCGCAGTCGAATCAGACAGCTGACTTGAACTGATGTAAATTCGCTGTGAAGAAGGCAAAAGCTGCTGGACGTTGATCTCAGAGCCGTGATAATCTGAAAGAAACTCAAATGAGACTCTTTATCCATCTACACAAATATCTGCTTATGAGCCAATGGCGAGCATTTCTATTAGGTTATTCAAAAATGCATTAAAAATTAAAGTTCATACAAAAATATGACTAAAACGTTTAAAAGTCATTTTAATATTATTTATTATAGGGTTTTTAAGTTTTAATAAATGTCCAGATGTTGCTATAAGAGGAAAAAAGGTCTTAAAAAAGAAGGAAAAGGTAGTTTGGCAAAAAATATATATTTTTAATATTTCTTTAAAAATAAGCAGTGAGTTTGCCATATAAAGTGTTGGCAACCAACATGCAAAACGCCATTTTGTTGTCATGTGACCGAGAAAACATAAAAACACATGACATCTTTATGACTTTATGGTTTGTTTTGCATTGTGACATTGTTTTCATGCCAATTAAGCAAAATTAGGCTCAATATATTTACTGTAATATACAATTAATTCAGCATAAATCAAAGTTAGTAAATGACAAATAGGCTATTGAGATCCACCTTATTTTTAAATGCAGAAGTAAGCTGTTTCCTGTGAACATATAGCCTCTGCTCTACAGGATAACAAAGTGCGGTAAACAGTAAAACTATTTGCGCTAAAAACCAGTGTTTATGATTACGATAATAAATTAAAAATAATGTGATAACAAATGACCATTTTCAACCTCAGACAACATAAACTGTTCTTGAATTCACATTCAGTATAAAAACATATAAAATTAAACGATGAAAATGGTTGATTTACATAAAAAAAAAAGGTTTATATATGGTGCTTAAAGTCACCGTGAAATCAAAATTCACAGTTCTTAATTTTTTTATTGAATGTTGCAGTATTATAGAGTGGGACAACCTGTCACTCGCATGACATCACAGCAATAGCAAAAAACAACCATCCAACGATCCAATCAATTCTCAATTCACCCTATTTTTTCTTGTTCGAGAAGTTATTTCACTCAGATATTCATCACAAGAAAAAACTATTAAAACTCACGTTTCATGCCGACTTTAATTGTTGTGAAAATAATGTCATCAATGCATAAAGTCCTAATTTTCTTAATTTTTCCTTTGACTTTGGGGTGAAATATGACTGGGACATGTTCTTGACAGATTTCACCCATATAAATATTATTTTCACATCACAGATTTGTATCTCCTTTCCAAGAAACACTAGCTCTCACACTAGCGAATACTCCACCTGGTCCGTGTTTGCATAGTAATTCTTCATGCTGCACAGATGATCGCCTAGCTAGCGAATGGCACTTATTTCTAAAATGTTTATGTAAGAGCCTATTCTAGAAGGTTGTTAGAGTGTACGAGAGTGTGAAGAAGCAGTGTTTCTCATATGGTTGCAGGTGACTCATATGATGCATCTTTAACTGAAACATAATCAAATCACTCCCTCCCTTTGTATTCTCCACCTCATTTGCATATCTTCTGCCTGGTGCCACCACCATTAAGTGTGTAGACAGATGGCGATAAACGGCCAGAGAACTGCTGACATGTCAGAAGTGTCACCGTGACAAAATGTTATTGGTGTTTCTGCATTTGTGTTTGAGAATAAAAAGGGGTAGAAAAACAACAACAGTTAAGTCTAGGTGCAAAATGCTATTGCTGTCAATATTCTGATGCCAAATGCAAGTAAGAGATGTCATAGAAAACAGGAAATGTGCAGTTTCTATTAATCTATTAGGCAAAGTCTCCATTATAATAAATTATATTAGCATGTATCTAGTGAGTGGGAATGTGCATACAGCTCTGTTTCCAGCAGATAAGAAACACCCAGAGTAATTATTTTCTTTTTCATTGTATTTCCCTTCATATCTGAAAACTAATATTCTGCACCATTCCTGTAATTTGTTTTTCAAATAACTACCACACTGATTTAATGTGTAATTAGTAGGGCTACACAATATATATATAAAAATGAACAAAATATAGCAAATGTACATGTGGCTTGCGATAACTGAATGATTTTAATACTTCAAAAAGTTACATAAAGTCAAAAAATTTTGTTTATGCAGATAGCAGAGAAAAGACTGGACGCATGACTGTTACATATGTGTAATATGCATAACGTTAAAAAGAGAACTTCTTTATGAATTTCTTTGTTCTGCTGAACACAAAGGAAGATATTTGGAAGAATGTCAGTAACCAAACAGATCTCGCCCCCCATTGACTACCATTGTAGGAAAAATAAATACTATGGAAGTCAATGAGGGGCGATATCTGTTTGGTTACTGACATTCTTCCAAATATCTTCCTTTGTGTTCACCAGAACTAAGAAATTCATGTTTGGAACTAGGGCTGCACGATATATCGCGATTTATCGCAAATTTTATCGCATGTGATTTGGCAAAGGCTGCGATTATTTTATGCGCAGCTTGTCAGAACTGTGATCAGTATTAAAGGGTTAGTTCACCCAAAAATGAAAATTCTGTCATTTATTACTCTCCCTCATGCCTTTCCACACCCGTAAGACCTTCGTTAATCTTCAGAACACAAATTAAGATATTTAAGATGCTTATATAATTAAGATACTTATATAGTGATGGCCGATTTCAAAACACTGCTTCATGAAGCTTCGGAGCATTATGAATCTTTTGTGTCGAATCATGATTCAGATCGCGTGTCAAACCGCCAAACTGCTGAAATCACGTGACTTTGAACCGGTGATTCGACACAAAAGATTCATAACGCTCCGAAGCTTCATGAAGCATTATTTTGAAATCGGCCATCACTATATAAATCATTATTTTGTTATTTTTTGGTTACCAAAAAAAATTCTTGTCGCTTTATAATATTAATATTGAACCACTGTACTCACATTAACTGATTTAAATGTGTTTTTAGTACATTTATGGATCTTGAGAGAGGGAGTGTCATTGCTGTCTATGCAGGCCTCACAGAGCCATCGGATTTCAACAAAAATATCTTAATTTGCTTTCCGAAGATGAACGAAGGTCTTACGGGTGTGGAACGGGATGAGGGTGAGTAATAAATGACATTATTTTCATTTTTGGGTGAACTAACCCTTTAAATGCTGCTCCGTCTGAAATCCAGAGGGCGCTTTCGCACAGAAACTCCAAATATGCCCTGCCTCAGTAGTAGATAACAAACATCATTCCAGGAAATCCCTATGGTCATCCTACTATGGCTGTAGCTGAATAAACAGAAGATTGAAACGCTTTGATTGATTAAACATGACTGCTAAACACACGACTGCCTTATTCTGTGTAAGAAACCACATCATCTCACAGAAGGATGCTCAACTGTCGTTATGAAGTGAGTTTAGAGTAAAAACATGTTATTAAATGTTGTCTTTTGTTGGACATGATGTTAATAAATGCTTCTCATGTCTGGAAAGATGTTTGACGCGTGTTGCTTTTTCAAATGTACATTATAAGCGACTCAAACTCGCAGTGCTTTCAGATGGATTAGCATTTGGAGCCATACTTCATTGACAAGCTGCGCATAAAAAAACAAAACAATCGCAGCCTTTGCGATTTCATAATCGCACTAAGAATCGTATTTTCGTATTGTGCAATACATTGTGCACCCTTATTTGGATCTACTTGAGGGTGAGTAAATGATGACAGAATTTTCGTTTTTGTGTGAACTAACCCTTTAAGTGAATGTAAACAGTTGAGAAAGAAAATGTGTGTGTAACAGTATGCTATATCGGAGCCGTGCTGCTCTTAAAGTGACAGCAGCCTAATAAACCTGCTGCCATCTGAAAATCACTCCCTGCTCTTGACTGAATAACTTTTATAGCTTTAATAAGAATCAGTGTTTATTTCATTCATGGAGTGAAGACTAAGCAGTTTTATTTCTACATTTGATTATTTAATTTCTGTTTTGTACATTATCGTATATCGCATTGTTTAACAGGTTATTGCATCACACTTCTTCAATATCGTGCAGCCATAGCAATTAAAGTGCAGATATCATTAAACACTATTAGGAATTATATTAATAAGATAGATTTTTTGTGTTGTTTTTGCTTTCCTTAGTGTTTTCACTTAAAGACGCTACTAATTTATTTCATGAGTGAAAGTGACTAATAACTGCGATTACAATGATAAAGTAGTATTCAGCTATAGTCAAGTACTGAAATTAAATTGGTTTTATTAGGTCTGTGATATGATTTCAAACATATTTACAAAAGTACTATTCAGTTTATTATGTGTAAAACATTTCTAATGGGGACAAAATGACCTTGAGTGCACCTTTAAAATGATGGGTTCTCATCTAAATGTTGAGTGACAGGAAATGATTCTATCAACATGACAGGAGGGTTTGAAATGACTCTCTCCTCATGTCAGATCAACCTACGTATGCTTGCTGACCTCAGCAAGAAAAGATCTGTCTCATCCTGTGCACTGGAACCTTCCAGGCTACATTTTGCAATTGGAATTAATGTTATTAAGCACTATTTGCTTAACAACATGCTACCTTAATATAATATAATACAAAAATTAAGGCAACATTTCTTAAGTATTATTTATATAGTTTAAAATAGTACAAAAGTATTTATAGTAAAAAGTACTAAAAAACTAATAAAAATGTCAAAAACATACAACAAAATGACTAAAACTTTAACTAAAATTAAAAATAAACTGGAAAATATAAAAAATATAATCTATAATTCAAAATAAAATTTGAAAAACTCTATAATAGTATCTCAATGACACTAAAATAACACTAAATCTAGTCCATCAATTAATATTACAATACATTTATCGAATCATCCTGACAATTTGCAAAACAGTATGTTCATTTCTCGAAACAATTCGTACTAACAGCACAACATATTGGATTACCTGCAAAAGCCTGGAACTTGCTCAGAATCCTTAGTTCATCTCTCAAAAGCAAGTATTTATGTCAATGAACATATCAGTGCCATCAAAATGACAAGTCCTTGTGTCATTGTTCTCGAACAAGATAGTCAAAATGCTTACCATGTTGTCAATATAACAGTGATGAATATTTCAGATGTAGCCTAAACTATGGCTATGGTTTTTATGACAGTGAACAAATTACTGTAAAATGTCCTTAAATAAAAAAGACAAGACTATATATACATACACTGTATATATGTATTCACGTGTATGTGTGTGATATAGTATGTATCTGTATAAAGTTAATTTAGCTTACTATACTGTAAGTGTAAAAATGTAAGTGTAATATGCTACTGTAAGTGTAAAAATGCCACTGTAATATTAAGATTATAGCATGCATACAATATTAGAGTACAGTGCACATTGCTGGAATACATACCTGTTATGTCTACGAAATGCTTGAATGATTGAGGAAAAGGTTTTTCTCCAAACGTTCGGCAGCACATTTAGACCCACATAAGCCATTGTAAGGTCACGATTGAGAACATAGTTCACAATAGTGGGGCCTCATAGTGGGCATCATTTCACCAAAAACGTGCCTACGCCCTTTGCCTTATCTACCTCTTCCTCTGTTTTGCCTCCCTACCCTTCTACCACACATCCTTACTCTTCTTCTTCCCAGCTGTTGACCCTGTTCTTCCATTATCAGAAATTGAAACTCTTGTGTTGTGCTCTGTCTATATATGCTTTCCAGTTGAAGATTCATGACATGCATCTTTGAGCTGCTTTAGAGAACTGGTTGGGTCATTGGTTGATCTAATGCTTTACATTTCCCTGAATACATTAGTGAAATTCTGGATTCACCTGCAAAATTCATCAATTCAGGACACATTTGCAAAAGTCTAATAGAAATTTGTAGATAATATACATGACATTATGATAACTAGGTCAACCATTTTGCATTTAATGACTTGTGCGATGAACTAATGACTAGATGTTTTGAGGGGTAAGACTATTCAACAGAGAACCATATAACACATTTTGAGCAACATGACATTAGCAATTGATAATGTAGGAAATAGCAGACAATTGTACATAATCAATTGCCTGGATGTACTAAAGCATTTGCAATTTGTTCAAAAGAATGAGAAACTGCTTATATGATGTGCACAAGTGACTAGATGATGTGGAGTTTGAACAAGTAGTTTTGAGAATTTCAGTTCCGATCTGAGAAATGTGGCAAAGCGACTGAGAAAAACTAAAATGTTATGTGTAGCAAAATCCATTGATCCACCTGAAAAGTGTTATCTATCAAAAAATCCTATAAACCATTTTGAGATACATATGAGGAAATGATATTTAGAATTCAATCTTTTTTCCTCTAAGATCATCGAAAAGAGGAAGATCTCCTGAGACAGTGACCACTTTCTCACCTGCTTGAAATGTTAACGTAAATGATTCCGTGCTGGAATCTCATTAATTATGTAACTGTACTTTGTGTCATTGATTTGATCTGCATAACAACCTTTCCAGCCTTTCCTTTGCTTTTGCTCTATTGACGAGGAGCTGTTTCACATCAAGCATTGACTATTCATGAGGTTTGGGCTCAAAGAGCCAGAGTTGGCTGGAGATTAGTGTGGTTCCTCTTTGCAATTTCAAATGCAGCCATAATCTGGCCCTTTGCCCTTTTTCTGATCACACTATTTAGGAGGCTTTAGCAGTATTCAGAAAAGTTTCCTCAGAGGTAGTGTATATCTGTGACTGCAAACACCTCCAGTTAGATGTTATTCATTCAGAATGCAGATTTGCTTTCTGATGGTAATATTTCATCTCCTAAACCTCAGTAGAACCAATGCATCTCATTACCGCCGCAGGAAAACCATGATTTGCGCTGACTTTGTGCTATCCGCTTTAGGCAGATACTCTGAGCACATCCTGACAGTTACCACTAGACTGATCATGATTGAGTGGGCTTTCTGTTTGCTTGAAAAATCCTTAAAGCATTCTATGTCTAATATCTCTGTGAGTAAGGCTTAGTGTCTTCTCATTAACCAGATGCCAATTAAATGTGAGTCATATATCTTAGACAGTATTGGCTGACAGCTGTAAATGATTCATCCCCAAAACTTCTACGTTGCTGATGGCAGTACTTTGTATTAATCAAAACTTTTCCTTTTTCGCTTTCTCTTTCAATGCACGTTATCTATCTATCTATCTATCTATCTATCTATCTATCTATCTATCTATCTATCTATCTATCTATCTATCTATCTATCTATCTATCTATCTATCTAATCTATCTAATCTATCTATCTCAAATCTGTAAATTAACTATAAAAAATGTTTTGCCACCAATCAGTGTTGCTCACAATATGCACACTTGTCACTGTCTTTATTTTTTTTATTCATTAATGATATAAATATGGACCTGAGCATCTGTTGTGCACTAAAAAGTCTTAAAATAGAGATAAAGGTAGAGATAAAGGAAAAGAGTGGAAGAGAAAGTAGTAAAAATGATGAGTGAAAAGTCAATCCAGGGATTGAGAAAACGTATTGCAAACCATTGTAATTCACTGTTGAAGTCAATCAACAAATGTGACTATATTAGAAAACATCTCAAGTCCATTTATATTTGTACTCTGAGGTTGGTGCTTAAATTGCAGTGATTAGTCAGACAATTTGCATGCAGTGACATCTTTCAGAATGAATTGTGGGAATTAGCTTCCTCTCATTACCACAGTAAATGCGAAATATAGAGCCCTGTCACATACTACAATGCTCACTTGTATTCTGTGATGATTTCTCTAAATCATTTAATTGTCTAATGAGGATTGGGTCACACTTCACATTATTGTGCTGAAATGTAATTATATAAGCAAGTACTGAGTTAAATGAATTAGTTACTTAAAGGTGTCATGATTCCAGCCTGTATTCCCCTGTCTCGTGGTTAAGGACTATGTTGAAGCATTTATTTTCCATTGTTTCCATGTTCTTTTCTCGTTATCTTTGTGAAGCTGTTACATTCTTGTTCCTTGCATTTTGTTTCTGTTCCTGATTTGGATTTTCAATGTGGAATATCTTCGTTTGTGTTGCTGCATCTGGATTCTTGCCCCTTTTCTTGACATTTGACTTGACATTCAATATTCAACAGTATTCTTGACATTTATTCAACAGTGCTTTTGATCTGCCTGCATTAACACTATTCTTTAAGAGCAAAATTATATAACAGTTATCACTGTAAAGCTGCTTTGACACAATCTGCATTGTAAAAAGCGCTATATAAATAAATGTGACTTGACTTGACTTTTCTTCCCTGCTGCCTTGTAACAGAATGACCGACAAAAGGCAACACAAGGGTTTACATGACAACAATGTACTAAAAATTGAAAAGTTTTACCTTCGCTTTTTACGCATACAGACAACAACGTTGTCAAAACGGCCCCCGTTCACAAAGATCTGTGGCTGAAAATGCTGTATTATGCATGCAAGGCCAGTAGTTGGCGATGTCACTTTGTAAAGAAACACTTCATGCCTATAGACTGAACACGTAATATGCATGTGCAAGACATCACCGGTTTCACGAATTCACGTTTTTGTAGTTTACACAGATAACTACAGATAACTCGTTTTCAAAAACTCGCACTTTGAAACCTGATTTCAAAAGCTTGTGTTTTCAGGCTGCCAAAACAGTTCCCTTTCGATACTCCACTTCGTACTGCGTATGGGGAAAAGTCTCCCTTTTTCCCCGTTACTGAAGCCTTTTTCAATAACACAGTGCAACTGCACCGTCATTGGTTCACTCATAGACAAGTCGTTGAACCAATGACGGCGCGGCACGGCCGCGCAGCCTATAGGCGAAGAGCGCGCGAATCTTCCCGCCGAAATGGGCGGGGCAGGTGACTATATAAGC
>RJVU01048457.1:971496-1058439 GCA_003731715.1 Anabarilius grahami | reverse complement strand
CCGTGCCACAGGGCTGCGGCTTCAGTGTCGTCGCTTCAGTCGTATGACCTGATGTCCTATGGCGAATCGCCGGCTTATATAGTCACCTGCCCCGCCCATTTCGGCGGGAAGATTCGCGCGCTCTTCGCCTATAGGCTGCGCGGCCGTGCCGCGCCGTCATTGGTTCAACGACTTGTCTATGAGTGAACCAATGACGGTGCAGTTGCACTGCGTTATTGAAAAAGGCTTCAGTAACGGGGAAAAAGGGAGACTTTTCCCCATACGCAGTACTCGTTCCGTATCTCAGGGAACCGAGGTTACGTCAGTAACCGAGTACGTTTTGTCATGTAAATGAACGGCCAGAACGCATAAAAAGTTTTCTGTTTTATTTGAAATGGCCCCTTAAATACAGGGTATAATACACAAGGTAACGAGCAATGACAAAGAGGTGTGAACTAATGAATCACTATGGGAACTAACAAAAAAAACAGCAAACAGGAATTACATACTGGAAAAGAACACAGAAACAACGGAACAGAAACACTTCAATATAAAAGTCCTTAACCATAAGAATACAGGCTGAAATCATGACAAAAGATGAAGTGTATTTTTTTTTTTTTCTATGCTGAAATACTTATTTTGAAATAATATTTTAATTATGGATGTTTTGTTATTATTTTAGCAAATTTGCATTTGCTCTGATCTGCTAGGTATCACCCATTTTCACCATCCAATCAGTTTCTTTGTCATGTTGCATGTTTCACTCTTATATATATAGATATATATATATTTATATATATACACTGTAAAAAATTATTTTCATGATTTATCACATTTTTTCTTTTGTTTAATCAACTTAGATAATTAATGTTCAGGCAACATAATATTTTGAGTTTCTGTTGATTAAACCAATCACCTTCATTGTATTAACTCAAATTTTGAATTTCAATGAACTCAATTTTAAGGCAACCAACTTACTTTTTTAAGTTAAACTAACTAATCTTTTTTTACAGTGTAGAAATTTAAATGTTTTGTCTCATTAACTTTAAAATATATTTATTTAGCAGAATCTTTATTTGGACAATATCATTTATTTATTTCATCATTACTTATGTGTAAATTTGACATTGTAATACAAACTTTTCCAGAGAGCTTACATCACATAAATCTGTCATCCTTGCTTACATTTGACACGTATGATTCACTCAGTGGCATGAACACCATCTCTGAGTTGTTTTCCTGTCTGTAGCTAGAATGAGGGAGACAGTTTTGCGGGGGCTGTCACGCTCCATCCTCGGGGTCCTTTATGAAGCCGAGGACCTGTGGGCTGTTTGAAAAGTGAAGGAGGGTGATAAGACTTTCTGACGGCTAAGGGAGCACATAGAGGAGGCACTGCCGTGACTCTGAATCCAGAGCTACACTGTGGATGGATAATGAAAGGTCTGCAGGTGCCTTCTCTCCACCTCCTCTTGTTATGACATCCTTCCCATCTGGCCAGTGACAGCTTCTGCAGGAGCAATACAGCAACATAGTGTAACTCGATATCAAAAACAGGCGTTAAAACTGAAAATGTGAAAGAATTCATTATTCAAATGATGTAATTTAGAAGAGAAATCATGCTACACTACATTTGCTGGTGTCACGAAGTTACACACAGGGGGTTATTGTATGTAGGCTGTCCTGGAATAGAGTTTTCAGTCTGGATAATGTCACGGAAGCTGAGCATATGGAGTTCACCATATGTTTGGCACCAATGTGTTGAACTCACATCAAGTCATTTTGAATGTACAGCTGGTCTGTTTTGTTGGTTAGTATACACTGTTAGAATGTTTCAGTTTGATCTTGAATGCTGTTAAAAGCGAAGCATGTCATTTTTCTGTTAAAACACCTTCTATCCCTGTTAATGTGCACAGGCAAATATGGTTGATTTCCCAGAGCAGTGTAAACTCTGAGCCTCTTTGGTACTATCACAAGACACTGACCATTAGTGTCATGTATTTATTTATTTTCACCGAATCAGTTTTCTTGCTGCTAAAAACAAACATTTTGGAGAGAAAACAATACATTTAAATAAAATCAGTATGCAAATTGGTTAATATTAAAGATCTCTTTGCCATTGTGGCTATTTATCTGCAGCGAAAGCGCAAGTGCCAGTCTGTCTGGGTTCATGAAACCATTTAGCCTCGGAGTCCACAGGGCGAGTACCACAGTATGTACACAAAGACATATCATAAATTATAAGAAAATTGCCGACCACTAAAATATTAAGAGGCTGCTCACTTGACGTCCAGCTCTCCCTCTCTGACTTCACGCCTATTGGTTGTCACTCCTGAAAGTCGTTCTTCATTTGCATAAAGTTAAACATATCACATTTTGTCACGTTGCTGGACATACCTACATCCTGTCGCCAACGGTCACTGTCACTCATGTCGCAGGAAATTGCCTGCCCTCCATTGAAATTAAAGGATTAGTTCACCCAAAAATTTTAATTCTGTCATTAATTACTCACCCTCATGTCGTTCCAAACCCGTAAGACCTTCGTTAATCTTCGGAACGCAGTTAAGATATTTTTGATGAAATCTGAGAGCTTTCTGATCCCCCATAGAAAACAATGCAATTATCACTTTCAAGGCCCAGAAAGATAGTAAAGACATCATTAGAATAGTCCATGTGACTGCAGTGGTTCAACCTTAAAGCTGCAGTCCGTAACTTTTTTTGGTTAAAGGTGCCCTAGAATTAAATATTGAATTTACCTCGGCATAGTTGAATAACAAGAGTTCAGTACATGGAAAAGACATACACTGAGTTTCAAACTCCATTGTTTCCTCCTTCTTATATAAATCTCATTTGTTTAAAAGACCTCCGAAGAACAGGCGAATCTCAACATAACACCGACTGTTACGTAACAGTCGGGGTGTACGCCCCCCAATATTTGCATATGCCAGCTCATGTTCAAGCCATTAGACAAGGGCAGAACGTCTGGATGTGCACAGCAGAATCATCAGACTAGGTAAGCAAGCAAGGACAATAGTGAAAAATGGCAGATGGAGCAATAATAACTGACATGATCCATGATATCATGATATTTTTAGTAATATTTGTGAATTGTCTTTCTAAATGTTTCGTTAGCATGTTGCTAATATACTGTTAAATGTGGTTAAAGTTACCATCGTTTCTTACTGTATTCACGGAGACAAGAGCCGTCGCTATTTTCATTTTTAAACACTTGCAGTCTGTATAATTCATAAACACAACTTCATTCTTTATAAATCTCTCCAACAGTGTGTAATGTTAGCTTTAGCCACGGAGCATACTATCAAACTCATTCAGAATCAAATATAAACATCAAAATAAATACAATACTTACATGATCCGATGTATGCATACAGCATGCATGACGAACATCTTGTAAAGATCCATTTTGAGGGTTATATTAGCTGTGTGAACTGTGTTTATGCTGTTCAAGGCAAGCGCGAGCTCCGGGGGCGGGGGAGCACAAGATTTAAAGGGGCCGCGACCTATATATCGGTGCATAGTTAATGATGCCCCAAAATAGGCAGTTAATCACCACTGGTAGCGTGATTTATTGCTTTTTTTCTCAGTTGGTCAGAACAAAAGTAGCAGATATGTTACCTACTTGTTCAGATAACATTTTCCGGTGAAAATTCTTATTTTGGTCATACTTCCAAGACTGTGATTCCGAAGTACATTATCCACACCGATATGGTGACTGACAGCAAACATTAGATTAATCCGTGCTGAGGAGCTGTGCCGATACACAACCCACGTAAAGATGATAATTCCGCAAAAAACTGCAATTGCAGGTTTCAAACAGAGATGGCGACAAAGAGGCAAAACTTAAAACAATTTCTTCTCTTCTGTGTCAGTCTCTGATGCTTTTTCACATTGTAAACACAGTGCAGAGCTTCTGGGTTCTACGTCAGAACCATACCTGTCAACATTTGGGTACCAAAATCCGGGAGATACCAACAGTGCAACTAGGTTGTGGGTTGCCAGGTTGAGGTCACAAATGGGTTGAAATTTATATTTTGTATGTTTTGATTGTGTGAGTAGAATGCATTTCATACAAGATCTGGCAACTGGACAACCTTGGATTAATATATTGATGTGATTATTCATATAACGAGGTTTGGACCATTTAAATTACGAGAGTTTCCCGGGAGAAGTAACAAAACAGGAGGGGTGACAGGTTGACAGGTATGGTCAGAATGCCAGCTCAGTATTGGCCGGCTCCTGCGTCAGCATCACATGCAAGCGTCGTACTGCTCACGTGAACAGCATGGACTATTTTAACAATGTCTTTAATACCTTTCTGGGCTTTGAAAGTGGTAATTACGTTGGTGTCTATGGGGATAAGAAAGCTCTTGGATTTCATCAAAAATATTTTAATGTGTTTCAAAGATGAATGAAGCTCTTATGGGTTTAGAACGAAATGAGGGTGAGTAATTAATGACAGAATTTTAAGTTTTGGTTGAACAAACACTTTAATTGGATCATGTCGCTTTATGAACGTAGCAAGAACGCAAAACCGATGAGAGCAGCTCTGGTGGAGAACATCTAAAAACTTCAGATGACACACAGCTCATATCTCTGTGACTATGCTACCGAAACCAGAACAGCTCTGTCGCACTGTATGACGTGACAGAAAACTAATTGTCCAGTCCGGTTCTGTTCTGTTCACACAGCAAGGACTTTCCAAAAATGCAGTTGTAAATCCTGAAAATTTACGGGTGTGAGTTCGGTTATAGAATGCAGTTATCATTGCCATAAATAACTTAACTGTGTGTGAATGGGAAAAATCTGAGAAATGTCTGCTTGTGCAACTGAAAACTTTTGTGTGCTCAACTAGCTGTTATGAATATCTAGTTTTTCCGTGCTCACCTGAACGTCACTGATCGTTCCCTATGCAAATGTGAACACAGAGGCTATGTAATTCGGCTATTCAAATATCTGCTGTTTTCTTTCTATCTTAACTTGTGGTAAGGAGCTTTTTGAATTCACTGTGTGTATAATGATTGGCTAAACAAAAGCAATTATTTCCTGGCAGCAATCTGTGCAGTTCTGTAGTTGATTAAATTATGTCTGTCTCTTAATGTGTTGCTTGAAAAAATCTTCCAAAAAAAAAAAAAAAAGAAAGAAAAAGTTGCTGTCAGTAATGTGGATGGACGTTTTATCCTTCACCCCTGGAGATGTTTTCTAATTGAAACAGTCTTGTACACCAAAACAAACCATTTGTGTTCAATGCTTGCTATCATTCAGAATGACTGCATAAATGGTGTCTGTCAAACCATTTTAAACACCTTCAGCAATTTAATGCTCCTCGTTTATCAATAGCTAACACAATGACAAAATAACACATTTAGGGGCTCATTTTATGGGAATCAGTTATGGCCCCATCCACTTAGTCAGCTTCAGTCATTACAATTAGACATGGTGTAGCTTCAGTTCAGTATAATGTATTTGTCAATATTCATTTCATGTGCATTTATTTACCAGCTGTAGTTGATATTTACTGGATTGCAGGTCATTTGTTTGCCCTCGGGGGTTTGAAAGACAGGACTCCAGCATATGCTCCAGAATTATGCAAAGCTCAGATGCATTAGCTCTGTGATTCGGCTCAAAGTAAGTTTTCATCATGGCCAAACACTGCAGCTCAGAAGTTCCCATGAGTCTCATTTATGAATTACTCTGTCCCCACAGAAGTGGGCAGAATCCCTAGAGAGCAAAGTGAAAATTGTGTTGTTGCTTCATTTAATGTTTTCCAGCTGGAATGGCAACCATCGGTAAATTGATCCACTCAGACATCAGTAAGGTGTATGTGTTTACTTCTCATTTTCTAAAAGAGGTAGAATTCATATATAAGACTGTAGCTGATATCTGTGAATGTTTTACAGATTAACACAAGGGGTCTTAAACAGATTCAAAAGTAATTCTGATTAGGGATTGAAAGTAAAATGCTTCTTTCTTTTTTTTAAATTTCAGTTCATTTTGAGCAGAAACTTTTTTTTTTTGTTCTGTCTCTAGCATTCCAACATTAATGGCATTTTGTATCTATTTTAAGTTTTTTACTCTAATTCGTATGAATTTTCACAATCTCATTAATACCATTTCATACGATCTGCTTACGCCCCTCTAACGGTTAGGTTAGGTTTAGAGAAAAATCCATTGGTCTTTGTAATATATTTATTTTTATATATATAAATCGATCCTCCTACATTCCTGTCTCATTTCCTCTGTTTTGTGCTCAAAGACTCTTATGTTGAAGTGTATTTTCTATTCCCATTTTTCCTGTGTTTCACTTCCTATGTTTGCCTGGGGCACGTTCAATCTCAAACCGGTGCGCAACATTTTGCTATGGTTTCCTGGTTGAACGTCATGTTTCCTGGAAACGTTGTGCAACGGGGTTTGAGATACGTTTTCTCTTGTTTGGTGGGTGTGTCAAAAATGTCAGCCCAATCAGCAGCAACATGTATATAAACCACGCGGTATTAAAGAGACAGCTTGCACAATGGGTCCAAGTAAAGTCGTTTACAAATGTATCCGCTGCAGCTCGGTATACGCAACAATTGCGACATGTTTGTTGTAAGATTTTTATAGTAAAAATATAGCATATCAATTCTTCAAAAAGAACACAAAGAATGGCCCTCCCAGCTGCCATAGTTGCAACTCTTGCGTAATCAGAACAGGGTGTTCAACGCACCACCATTTCCGTTTAAAAAAGGAAAGATTGGTGTATGACATCAAAGTACCGTGAGAGCGATTCAAAAGCATGAGGAGTCGTATGCTCTTCCAAACGCTCTCGCGGTAATTTGATGTCATACGCCAAATGGTCTGCGCAGTGCCAGTGCATCTCGAACAAGCCTCTAAACTCCCTTGTTTGTCTCCATAGTTACCATGTTTGTTGCTATGGTGAATAATTACCCTCACCTGTCTCTTGTTAGCCCCATGTTATCTTGTGTATTTATATTTGCATTTACATTTTATCATTTAGCAGAAGCTTGTATCCAAAGTGACTTATGAGGAGAACAATAGAAGCAATCAAATCAACAATAGGGCAACAATATGTAAGTGCTGTGACAAGCCCTAGTTAGTCTAGCACAGAATATGTAACAAGTTTTTTTTAACCCCTTAGCATTCCTGTAAAATTTGCCTAAAATGCCTTAAAAAAGGCATACTCAAAGTAAATTGTATGCTGTTCTTGAACCATTTGGAGTACATGCATGGTTTTGGTCTCTTTTGAAAGGTATGTGTACCACGGGCAGTACAGTGGAATGCAAGTAAGTTAAGCAAGTAAGTATTAACGGGTCAAGTGTTGACAAAAACATTCTTGAAAATGGCTAAAGACTCCGCTGCTCGGGTTAAGTTAGGCAGGTCATTCCACCTGCAGGGAACAGTCCAGGTAAAGGTCTGTGAAAGTGCTTCTTTGTGTTCCTCTTTGGGATGGCAACACAAGAATTTGATGAATTTGATGCAAGCTGCTATTGGCAACCAATGCAAATTGATGAAAATAAGTGTGATGTGTGATATCGACTCGTTAAAGACCACTCTCACTGCTGCATTCTGGATCAGTTGCAGAGGTTTGACAGTACATGCTGGAAGGCCTGCCAAGAGAGCATTACAATAGTCCAGTCTGGATAGAACAAGAGATTAGACAAGGAGTTGTGTAGCATGCTCCTATAGGAAGGGCCTTATCTTCCTAATGTTGTATCAGGCAAATCTGCAGGACCGGGCACTGTGGTCTGTAAAGTTTATGCTGGGTACACACCACAAGATAATTGGGCTGATTTTGGGCCGATTTCTCCCCTTCCGACAATCCTAGGTAATGTCCTGATTATCTTGATGGTTCTACAGACTGAATCTGCTCGGAAGAACGTCGGAGCCGCCCCAATCGCGAATCGTAAATCGTAAATATTCAACATGTTGAATATTTACAATCAGAAATCCTGATGTGTGGGGTGAACCCCGAGGACAAACGCGCGCACGCTCTGGAGATTATCACGTGAAACGAAACAATATCCAATCAGAAAGCTAGCTGACAGAAGACGGAAGCATAACAAACGCAGTCATGGCGCAGCACAAAGTAAATACCATGTTCCCGCGGTCTCCACGACTTCACCCAAACCCTTTTCTTTTTTTTCTGCGAATTTTCTGTCAAAATCATTCCAAACACTATCATCGCAATTTCTTTCTGCCTATCGTCCGCCATGTTTATTCTGAAGTCTCGAGAGACTTTGCGAGATTACCCGTGTTCACAGTCGGAACTCTGGTTGAAAATCTGTTTGTGTGTGGTGTGCTGTCTTTGTCACATCACCAGGAGCAAAATGGTTAAATCTAGGGTTTTTTGTCCTCATATTTGTGGTCTCTCATATTTTGAAAGTCTTATAAGATTTTAAAAATCTTTTAATGTGTACTTTACTAGTGTATCTTTTAGAGTTATGGATGACTAACCTAGCTGAATGGAGAAACTGTGATGAAGTGTTGGGATGGCCGAGATCACAAGCAAGCTATCTTTGCAAGGTTGAGCTGAAGGTGGATGGTCCTTCATCCAGTCGGAAATGTCTGTCAGGTAGGCTGAGATGCAGCTACTGTCAGATCATCTGGCTGGATACAGTTAGTGTTATGAGCATAGCATCAGATAGGAAAAGCCATGATTCTGAATGACAGATCCTAATGATGTCACTTAGATGGAGAAGAGAAGTGGTCCCAGCACTGAGCCCTGAGGCACCCCAGTAGCTAGATATTGTGACTTCGACACCTCACCCCTTCAAGGCACCCTGTGTTGATTCCTGTGTTGATTGCCAGGTCTTGTCCAGTGATGGCTGTTTTGTTGATGTGCTCAGTTTTGTTCCTCGTTGCTCTGTGTTTCCAGTTCTGCTTCTGATGTTCTGTTTCTCTGATATTTTGAGTTAGTTCTTTATATCATCCTTGTAAGACTGTTGCGTTTCTGTTTAGATTTGTGTTTTCCTTGGATTATCTTCAGCATTGATGTATGTCTTTTGTTTGGAATTTTGGCATCTGCATACCTGCTTTTCTCTGTGTTTTCTTGATTAAAAATTGCTGAACTTAGATCCTCGCCTCTCCTCTTCCCTGCCACTGTGTAACAAATCTATTTCTAATCCCTGGTTATAGCCATTTTTTGAAAGCAACATATGAATCATAAGTATTTTATTATATTGGAGCAGAACAGGATTTTTTTTTGGAGGGCTATTAAAAGCATGAAATTTGTTGCCGTTAGGACAACGTTTTTCCCATAATCAATTTTAGTATTAAAACTGCTATCCTTCCACAGGACATGCTCCCGCTGACCTACTGCTATTGAGATTAATGGGAATGCTATAGCTTTCTTAGGGTATTATAAACAATGCTAAATGATGTTTTATTTAAATTGAGTATAAATTAAGTGAATTTACTTTATTGAAGCAATTTTGTTTACATATCATTTGCTGTTATTAAATTTTATTATGTATATAGCAGAACCATTTATGTAGCTAGCCACATTGCTCTCTAGATATCGATATCAGCATCTCCCATTAATAAACCCATATTAGAGCACATGTAATCCCAAGGGATCACAGTTCAACATTCTGCACCGGTTTTCTATTTTCTCCCAGAAAATACTCACAAGAGACATCATGTCTCTCAGAACAATCAAATTAGCTCCCCGCTCTCATATTAATTATTTCCCACTGGAGTTCCCCTTGGTATCGATCTCCTCTGCTTGTTCTGAGGTTAGGTACGTTAAGATTTTGCCCATGAGATGTACATCATTGAACCTCTAAACATGTTTCTCTCCCTCCTATTGCACGGGAGCATCGTTGATGAGATTGTCGCCCACACGGAGCCTTGCTTTCTGCATTGCAGGAGTGGCACAATATATGTGACTGAGAGCTTTGTAGAGGCGCTGCTCTGTGAACTGAGCGCTTGAGTGGAATACAATGAGAAATCTGTCTACTTGGGACTCTGCCCGGCTGAAAATGTGTCACTTTGACACCAGTGCCAAGGCTTTTGAAGGCCAGCTGCTTTCACTTTTACTTCATGGCTCTATTTGTCACCTCCCTTTTCACAACGGCTCTCAGAATCGTTAAATCTCTTGATGTAGGGTGCGTTTCCCGTACAATGATGCAACTCGTTGATTAACTACCATACCAGTCACGACTGTTTCTGGAAACCGTAATAAGTAACATGGTCACACCTCTGTCGTTTGAACCACATTGGTTCAACAATATAGGACTGTGGTTAATGACGTCATGTGCAGGTGGAGGAGTAATAACTTCTGCTAATTAATCTATTCGAGATCTCTGAGATGCTGCTGTATCGAACATGTCACCCAATGACTACTCCACTGTTTTTGTTCCATGCCATTTTGCATTATTTGATGCTTGATTCATTGTGGGTTCCCTCATACATCTTACTCCAGAGTTCCCTTCCGCATTTTACCCACATGCGCACATTTAGATTAAAATGTACAGTACAGGGATGTGATTTTCTGTATTTTTATATTTTACAGTTTAATAGTATTATTGCAATAGTAATATGTTTGTTTTTTTATTTAAATCATAAAATTTAAATATTATTTTATTATTATTATCATTGTTTTTGTTGTTGTGTAGTCATACAGAATAAGGTAAAAACGGGTTTTCCTTGATCACTGGTAAAGTAATTAATTCACTTGATTATCCAAAGAATTTTTACCATGAAATTGGTCATAACGGTTACCCATCTATCAGTCTATCTGTAGCTTTCCTGTAGCTCAGTGGTTAGAGCATGGCACTAGCAATGCCAAGGTCATGGGTTCGATCCCAGGGATTGCACATACTCGGATACAAATGTATAGGATAATGTATAGGATAATGCAATGTAAGTCGCTTTGGATAAAAGCGTCTGCCAAATGCATAAATGTAAATGTAAATGTCTATCACTTTCTGAAGGTTAAGACAGCACTGCATCCCTCAGATGGGGAATTCTCTTCCAATTTAGCAGATAGAAGACACTCTTGCATCTATGATGCAGGATTCTCCCGTTTGCCAACACAGACATCCTAATTGGGAATGTAGTATCATTTCAGGGCTCTTGGGACCTGCGGAAACTGAGCTGATGAAGCTTTAACACAGAAGGTACTGGGCTCTCAGCCCGTAATGAGAGAGACGCCTTTGAAATGAAAACAGTGTCAATCTTGTTTTCAACAGTGTGAACAAATTTCATTAATTGTGTTGTTGTGGCTGCCACTGTAATGGGGAGTGTGAATGGGTCACAATCTTATAGTGAAAAAAGCATAATCTTAATCTGTATTTTTTTTCTTGTTTTAGTTTATTTTCTAACCAAATTAAATTGTGTTAGACCTCTCTATATGATGTTAAATTTGCACTTAAAGGTCTAGTGTGTAATATTTAGGAGGATCTATTGACATAAATGCAATATAATAAACATAACTATTAAATATGTTTTCAGTGGTGTATAAAGATCTTACATAATGAACCATTATGTTTTTATTACCTTAGAATGAGCCATTTCTATCTACATAGACCAAGGGAATTAGCCATTTTGCACTGCCATGTTTCTACAGTAGCCCTAAATGGACAAACTGCTCTACAGAGCGCGTTTGCTTGACTGGCTACTCTCCTATGTCTCAGACAACATCTTTGTCCTGTGTAGGCCACCATAGCTTCTCTATGTGCTTCGAAAGGGAGGGCTGAGCTGTTGGTTGCAATTCACAACATCACTGCTAGATGGTGCTAAAATTTACACACTGCACCTTTAATACATAAAAAAAAGTAAAAGAAATAGGATTAAAACAGTATCAAGAAAATTGACTAAATATTTTTGATCAAAAATACAGTAATTTGTCAAATATTATTACAATTCAAAATAACTGTTTGCTATTTTAAAATATAATTCCTGTGATGGCAAAGCTGAATTTTCAGCATCATTACACTGCAAAAAATGCTGTTCTTACTTAGAATTTTTGTCTTGTTTCTAGTCAAAATATCTTAAAGTTCTTAAATCAAGAAGCATTTTCTTGACAAGTATAAATTATTTTCTTGTTTTCAGGAAAAATAAGTCAAAATTAAGTGAGTTTTCCCTTAAAACAAGCAAAATAATCTGCCAGTGGGGTAAGCAAAAAAATCTTATTTCAAACTGAAAACAAGATTATATAGCTTATTTTTGGTTTGAAATAAGATTTTTTTGCTTACCCCATTGGCAGATTATTTTGCTTGGTTTAAGGAAAAACTCACTTAATTTTGACTTATTTTTCCTGAAAACAAGAAAATAATTTATACTTGTCAAGAAAATGCTTCTTGATTTAAGAACTTTAAGATATTTTGACTAGAAACAAGACAAAAACTCTAAGTAAGAACAGCATTTTTTGCAGTGCACTCCAGTCTTCAGTGTCACATGATCCTTCAGAAATCATTCTAATATGCTGATTTGATGCTTAAGTAGCATTTCTTATTATTATCAATGTTGAAAACAGTCATGCTGCTTAATATTTTTGTGGAAACTGTGATACATTTTTTCAGCATTCTTTGATGAATAGAAATGCATCCTTGATGAATAAAATAATGAATTTATTAAAAGAAAATCTTACTGACCCCAAAGTTTTGTACTTTTATGGAAACCAAGAAAAATGATTTATAAAATATAATTATTTTCAGTGCAGCATACAGTATCATTCTGATCTGATACCAGTATTGTGTGTCATGATAATGAAGTTCAGATTTGGAGGGCTTGAACTGATTGTGGTTGAGCTTGATGTAAGGAAATGACTTTTTGAAGTGATTTATCAGACACTACCAGCAGCTGTTTTAATTGTGTGAAGCTTCCAGTAAGATCTATTAATAATGAGCCTCTGGCTAGAATCCATGCTGGCAACCTCTGAAGCTTTTGAAGTTATCTTTTTGTTTCACAACAATGAGCAGCATCCAAGATCTCAGAGACTCTAATTAGATTTTCTAAAGCTGTGAATTTAGGCCACAGAAACATAACCGCTAATTTCCACGTGTATATGTTTGGAAATATTTACGTTTGTCTGCACTTTCATATTAAAATTGGTGGAAGCTATTTCTGTGTCTCCATCAGATTTGCAAACATAACTGCCAAATGAGAATAGCACTGCTGCTTGTCATGTTAAATAATAATAATTAAAAAATATCTCGCCAATTTACTAATTTGAATCAAAAATATGGAAAAAAAAATTTTAATTTCCAAGATGACAGCTGCACATCGCTTGGTGAATTAAATATGCAAACTGTTGAGGTTACATGACTTCTGTTTTAAATGTTTATCATAATAATGCCTGTGTTTCACTTACTTAAAGTTAGGCAATAGCGGAGAGGCTAGCAATAGCAAGTTAGCTTTGAAAGCATGAGATTCCACCCTCCTTTCAGAGCGCTCTCTAAAGCCACGCCTCCTCCAAAACACATGAACGCACACAGCAGAGTCTGCAAAGTGTCACGAGTTAAATTACCTCGTGTCTCAAAGCCGATGACATTGCAATAATAGGGTCATTCCTGGTATGCGGTAACATTTTGGCTTCACAAGTGTTGGAAAAAAAGGTTCATGATTTTCATGTTCCCTTTCAAGGGAACTCTACGCTGCGTAATCGCTATGGGAACACCCTGTGTGATGTCGTCATGAAGCACGTATGAAATCTGTCCAATCAGGAGNGACACTGGCCATGAAAATATTCCACCCTGTTAGGGACATATACATAGTCATCACAACATGTTAATAATGTAAATGTTAAACAATAATGAGCTTTTCTTGGATAGTATATGTCCCTTTTGCCATCTTAGTATTTTTTTTATTTTTGAAACAATAACAAAACAATTGATGAATAGAATATGTCTTGATTATTAAGAACAGGTACTTTTTTTGTGCCCAGTTTTGCCAATAGGATGGCAAATAATAAAATTTTGCTCAAAGTCGTGGCCAAAAGTTGAGAATTACATAAATATTAGTTTTCAAAAAGTTTGCTTTTAGATCTTTGTTTCAGTTGTTTCTGTGATGTACTGAAATATAATTACAAGCACTTCATACGTTTCAAAGGCTTTTATCGACAATTACATGACATTTATGCAAAGAGTCAGTATTTGCAGTGTTGGCCCTTCTTTTTCAGGACCTCTGCAATTCGACTGGGCATGCTCTCAATCAACTTCTGGGCCAAATCCTGACTGATAGCAACCCATTCTTTCATAATAACTTCTTGGAGTTTGTCAGAATTAGTGGGTTTTTGTTTGTCCACCCGCCTCTTGAGGATTGACCACAAGTTCAACATTCTGGTCCCCGAGCCACTTAGTTATCAATCAGATGCCCCAAACAATCGGAAAGGGGTTTCATCGGAGAATATGACTTTGCCCCAGTCCTCAGCAGTCCATTCACTATACTTTCTGCAGAAGATCAATCTGTCCCTGATGTTTTTTATGGAGAGAAGTGGCTTCTTTGCTGCCCTTCTTGACACCAGGCCATCTTCCAAAAGTCTTCGCCTCACTGTGCGTGCAGATGCGCTCACACCTGCCTGCTGCCATTCCTGAGCAAGCTCTGCACTGGTGGCACTCCGATCCCGCAGCTGAATCCTCTTTAGGAGACGATCCTGGCGCTTGCTGGACTTTCTTGGACGCCCTGAAGCCTTCTTTACAAGAATTGAACCTCTTACCTTGAAGTTCTTGATGAACCTATAAATTGTTGATTTAGGTGCAATCTTAGTAGCCACAATATCCTTGCCTGTGAAGCCATTTTTATGCAACGCAATGATGGCTGCACGCGTTTCTTTGCAGGTCACCATGGTTAACAATGGAAGAACAATGATTTCAAGCATCACCCTCCTTTTAACATGTCAAGTCGGCCATTCTAACCCAATCAGCCTGACATAATGATCTCCAGCCTTGTGCTCGTCAACATTCTCACCTGAGTTAACAAGATGATTACTGAAATGATCTCAGCAGGTCCTTTAATGACAGCAATGAAATGCAGTGGAAAGGTTTTTTTGGGATTAAGTTCATTTTCATGGCAAAGAAGGACTATGCAATTCATCTGATCACTCTTCATAACATTCTGGAGTATATGCAAATTGCTATTATAAAAACTTAAGCAGCAACTTTTCCAATTTCCAATATGTATGTAATTCTCAAAACTTTTGGCCATGACTGTATATGCTGTTAGTGCTCCTCACCTCACAAAATAAGACAAAAGTATGCCAAATATTATTATTTAAAATTACTTGTCTAACAGGGTGGAAAGGAGCATAACAGGGTGGAACACCAGTGTTAACAGGTTCTAACAGTGGATGAGCTTTCCGTCATTTTCCTGCATGTTTTGCCATCTGTAATGTGTGGAACTGCACCTATATAATATTGTTTCAAAAAAGATTTGTCTAAACTAAAGGTTCAATAAACTCTTCCTTTTCAAAAAATCTGATTTTCCAGACTATTATTAAATGTCTTTAATATATAATTTTTAATACTATTAGTCATGATCTTGGAAAATAAAAATGTACAGTTTTAATCCAATTTTATTCATTTTATTGTCAGGACTTGATATAAAACAACAACGACACCAAAAAAACATTCACATCAGCTTACTGTGATGGTGTATACGGCACTTCCAGCCAGTCGGAAGCTGTTTAGGTGAGATATGGCAGTCAGCCAGATCTCGTGTTGCTCTTTTTGTCCTGAAAACAGCTGAGGTTAAGGAGTCTGACAGCTGGTTAGTTTTATCCCCGCTCTCTACTAACACAGATCTCTCATTCAACTCTACCACTGAGGGAAGGTGAGAAGTGGTGGCTAAACTTCTCCCTCTGAAACCACAAACATAAGACACCGAGATAATGAAGACTAAGTTTTATGGACAGTCAATGAGTAAACACTTACTCCATGGTCCCCACCTCTCTGCCACCAGTAGTGATTTTCCACTAGCCTTGGAGTGGCTGTTTATTGTTCCTGATCATGAATGATGGTCTCATAACTGTCCCAACCTGCCCGTCAGATACACCGCTTTTTACTTTAGCCTTGGCTGTCACAGAGGCATTCTGGGAGCTGAAAACACATCTAATATACTGTTTCATAACAGAACTCTGGCTCGTCTCATCTGCCCTGCTTTGTTGCAGTAGATTCAGTTTCGAAAAAACAGTCGAATGCAACTTTGCAAGCTTCCAAGCCCCAAAATGCTAACCTCGCACCCCGCATAGCGTAAAAAAACACCCCCACGCACACTTTATAATACATAATCCCATTAAAAAGGTGAAATGAGGCACCATTCGGTGGAAATTAAGACACAACTGAAATATGAGACTCAATTAGCTTCTCATTTTTCACTCGAGGAATTCTTTTCTTGCCGGTTTTATGAAGGATTGTTCTAAATGACACAGATTTCTGTCAGAGTAAAGTCCTTTCGCTCTTCCCGGGAGGGTTGCTGCACTGATACACACGTCTCACATGAAATCCCTGCTCTGAGGCAGTGCAAATGAGGCAGCACTAATACATTCTCCCTCAGCGGTGGGGAGACTATGTGTATGAGGGGGGAAAGTTAATGCAGTTACTTTGATTTTTGTTTTTTGAGCAGGACCTTGGCAGCACGGGAGGACCTCCTCGGAATTGGAAGGGAATTGGTATCGCCATGGTGGTCATCCTGGGGGTCATGTCTCTGGTCACCCTCTCAATTTTTCTCCTCACCCCCGGTAAGATGGATACTGAAGGAGTATATGATTATAAATTGAATGAGGTGGGAAATCAAGGATAAAGGAAGAGAGATGTGAGATCAGCTACAATAAGGGAAGAAAAAGAGAAGGGAAGCATAACAGAAGATTATAGAGGGTTTATGTGAGTGCCAGAAAGCTCATATATAAGACATCCATTCACAAACAAAAATATGAAAAGACAAGTGGAAACAAAGCAGGCAACACTCAGAATGGATTTTTGCTGCATGCTCAGGTTAGCTCTAAAAATGAGCTTGTGTAACAGAAGTAGTTTTGTTTGGGTGCTATTAACATACATTTCTGTAATAGAACCTTGCTTAATTTGTGTGCATTGGGACTGCCTACACAATGTTTCTTTGTTTTCATTCATTGAGCAGGTGACTCTATAGGGAGAATAAATGTTGAAATTAAGTGTAATAGCCGCATTTGTTGCTGAGCAATATGTGAAATTGGAGAGTTATGTTTGATGATCTGTTATGTTAGGATGTAGAAGAGTTTGTTATATTGTGAGCTGCAGGGTCCAAATGGCTAAATCCAAAGCTGCGTTTCCACCGCAGGAACTTTCCCTAGGAACTAGGGACTTTGGGGTGGTACTCGGTGTGTTTCGACTGCAGGGACCAGGGTTTAAATAAAGTTTGAGGTAAAAATGTCCCCCTCAGAAAGTCCCTGCTCACGAGGTAGTACTTTTTCAAAGTTCAGGAACTTTTGGGGGTCGGACTTGGGTGCTGCATTTTAATTGGTTGACTCCACGCAGCATTTTATTTCAACCACCATTTTTAAAAGTCTGTTGAGGTGCGTGCAGTAAGAGTTGTTTGCTATTCGAATCAACAATGGAGTTTAAAAATTACTACCGATGGACTGACGATGAGGTTCAGGCTTTATAAAAGGGATAGTTCACCCAAAAATGAAAATTTGATGTTTATCTGCTTACCCCCAGGGCATCCAAGATGTAGATGACTTTGTTTCTTCAGTAGAACACAAAAATGATTTTTAACTCCAACCGCTGCCGTCTGTCAGTCAAATAATGGGAGGGAACTCGAACAATAAGATAACGGGAACTCGAACAATAAGAGTCGAAAAAATACGACAGACAAATCCAAATTAAACCCTGCGGCTCATGACGGCACATTGATGTCCTAAGACATGAAACGATTGGTTTGTGCGAGAAACCGAACAGTATTTATATTATTTTTTACCTCTAATACACCACTATGTCCAACTGCGTTCAGCATTCGTTTAGTGAGGTCTGCTCTGACAACGGCAGTGATGTCTAGCACTCATTGAAGTATAAGCGCGAGACATCACTGCCGTTGACAGACCTACCTACCTTGGAATGCGTCCTCCGAAGACAGCATTTTTCAGTTTTCGGATGCAGCCGCAGACAGCAACAGGTCTGTGACAAATTGTTACGGGTAATTTCAGTGGAAACGCGGCTCAAGTTTTACCCAATTTTGGCACTTGCCACATGTTCATTTTGGACCCGACTCACATAATAGAAGTCACAGCATAACAGAACATTAAACAATAATATGTTTTTTTTCTGTTGGCAGAATTGGCTGGTAACTTAATTTTGAGCTAAAACAATATGGTTTACATGCAATATTTTTCCTGTCTATTTCTTTGTGTAAAAATGTTATTAAAGAAAAATAAGATATAAGAGCAGAAAAATAGATTTTGTTTCAATGTGTGGAACCACATTCCACAATCTAATTTTTTATTTATTTGTAATAAATTTTGTTTCAGCCTACTGCATTGCATCAGTAGCATCAAGATTAGATTTTTAGACAATCCTGTATATTCTTCTAACAGACATTATTTTTCCTCAGGACAGGAATTGTGGTTGTCCTTAACTGACTGCCTAATCTTGTATTTTAGATGAGTCTCACCTTCTGCTGCTGTCTCGTCTCACTCTGGAGAACCTCGAGAGCGAGGATTTTAGAGTTCACGACCCATGTGCGACGTGGCTAAATGGTAAAAACTTAATTATATTTTACAAACAGTGTTTAAGTGAATGGTTTAGGTTCATTGATTTGATCCTTGTGGACAATTGGAGCTTCTGGAGCACAACAATTCATTTGTCTTGAAATGTAACAGGAGACAGGATGTGTTTATCTGCTAATAGTTAAAATGTTCGATTTACTTTTCAATAAAAGTGACATTGATCAGGCTACATTTCTATTCACATTCACTGTTTATTATATAGCATGCATAATTTGTATTAGTGCATCGAATACTTTTGAAATATAAAGAAATACTTTTTTTAACTTTAAATTTAAGTTAAATCTGTAAAACCTAAAATGTTGCTTCTGTATTTTTTACTGTAAATTTCTGGCAACCATAGCTGCCATTTTTTTATTTATTTAATCAAAAATACAGTAAAACAGTATTACTGTGAAAAATTATTACAGTTAAATTCACTTAATTTATTCCTGTAACGGCAAAGCTGAATTTTCAGCATCGTTACTCCAGTCTTCAGTGTCACATGATCCTTCAGAAATCATTCTTATATGCTGATTTGCTGCTCAAGAAACATTTCTTATTATTGTCAATGTAGTTGAAAACAGTTGCTGCTTAATATTTTTGTTGAAACTGTGATTTTCGTGTTTTACAGAGAACGAGGTGTCACTTTGCACCCAGGAGGGTCACGTTGTAATCCACAATCTCAGCACAAATCTAACCACCACACTATTGGACAATAGCACCCTGGTGAGTGTATACTTACACATGCATGCATTCACATAAAAGACAGCAGCATAGTAAATAAAGGCCATGCAAAGACACACACTCATACAGTCTTGTCCTCGTCCCAAACCACCAGGGTAGAGCAGCTCTCTGGAGAATTACAACCCCCTTGAGGCATGTGAGCAGGACAAGACGTACAACTCCATTAGTTCCATTCTCATGGAACCTGACAAATGGGTCACTCCATAGAGAGAGTGTATGGACTGGTAGCTAAACATCTTTCAAGAAAGAATCAGAATGTATATAATATATAATATATAAAACAGTCTATATTATATATTGTTTTTTTGTTTTTTCGCACTTTGTCTATCTTGTAAATTTGTATATTATTATTTTATTCTTTTTTATTATGTGTCTTGTCTTGTCGCTGTCACTCTGTTGCACTGTGGAGCTCTGTCACTAAAACAAATTCCTAGTATGTGTAAACAACATACCTGGCAATAAAGCTCTTTCTGATTCTGATTCTGATTCTGATGCTAAGAAAAGAGCAAAGAGAAAGAGCAAATAGTGCTTTGGCTTCAGAGGCTCTAATAGTTAATGCTTTGTCTTTTATTCCCCGTTTCTGCACTTCTCCCCAGTTGATCCCGCAGCATGTGCCTTCAAAGAGACTGTTTCAGCAGGGCCACCCTTTGAACACAGCAGCTGGGTTACACTGAGAATCATATATGGGTCATTGCTTCAGACGCTCAGTGGAATGTTGTTGAGATGGCAGATACTTCTCCTCTAAAGCCTCTACCCGCACTGTCAACACTATTACACTTGTCATTGGGCTTTATGCCCCAACAACATTTCTTACCCACGATGCACTTTATACATTCATGGTTTGCAGATTATAGATGTTTTAAAGGGAAGAATTCAAGTTGAGCTCCAAGGCATGTTGTTGATTTCCACCATAGACTGTAAAAAATCTCCATTTCCTTCCACTAGAAAAATGAAGTTGTTGTCGATTTACGTCATTACGAGCCTAAGTCTGTGCAGTAGAGATCCTGAGGTGGAGCTGCGGTATCAAGGTCCCGATCCCGCAAGCACAGCTGTCAATCATGATGTTACAACCTAATTTGGCAGAAAATGACAGAAACCATCTTCGAAAAAAATTATTTAAAGTGTAATTGGATTTTTTAGTTTGGCTTGCGTCCCATTCGATTACGTGGAGAGGGCGGGGTTTATGACCTATACTGCAGCCAGCCACCAGGGGGCGATCAAAATGTTTTGGCTTCACTTTTCAGGACATATGCAACACACTTGGGCTGCTTCAAAAAACTTGAAAATGCTGTGTAAATGTACGTTTTTGACGTTTTCCACTTCTGATGTAATTTCTAGGAAGAAATTACGATTGTAGTAATTAGATATTTCATTGAAATATTTAACAAGTCAGCTGCCTAAGTTTTCGTACGCAGCCATGGTTTCCACAGAAAAATTCTAAAATAAACTAAAATCAAATAATTTCAATGGAAATCTATGGAGTAAGGCATTGCACCAAGATAAATGTTAAAATGTATTATATAAGTTGAATATATAATATAATATAATATAATTAATATAATGTAATAGTTCCATTTGTACATAATTGATATGCTTTTGTTTATTTTTTACTAACTGAGGGATGAGGGAAATAATTTTCCAATATAAATATAAATTATTGGAAACTGAGAACATGCTATAGATGTGTATTATACAGCTTAATTTGTTTTTAACCCAAAATATTGTTTTAAGATCATAGATGTTATTTCTGGGTTCCTGTTTTAGGATCTGAAGTCCATGAAGTTCCAGGTTTCAGCTGATAAGAGGTTCCTCCTGATGGCTTATAATATCCACCATGTGAGTAATATGAACAGAAAAACACTAAGAAGTGGTCTCATTTCCACATGACCTGTGTGTAAGAGAAAAAAATTGTTTTATTGCTTCGAGAGATTATCTTCTTTTAGTGCCATTACAACACACAAGATTTTATACCACAGTGGAGGCCACTCTTTGACTATTGTTTGTAATAAAAGTGCTGTACAAGCTAAATCTCTTAATGATGTATGTGATGTTGCCTACAGTATGTAAATATGACAAATGTTACATATAATATCAGAAACTGTATATGTTTAATTAGATTGCATGAACTGCTACAAAAGGACAACCAGAAATTATATTTTGATTACCCTTGAAGAAGATATGACAATAATGTTGTGTTTTCAAAGAGCCAGCTACGATCGACAGCAAACATGAAACGAATAGAATATTCAAACGCAGAGGAGCAGGGGTGTATAGGAACGAATAAGGAGGGATACAGACAAGCAGAGGAAGAGATGGAAACAGAGGAGAGGAGCTGTTTGGCACTGAATTGTAATGAGCATCACACTGGGGCAAGCCTTTGTGATTACAGCAGGTTTTAGTAACAGGCTGAAAATAAACAACTTGTAGGCTATTTGTCTGAGCAACCACAGCAATCTGTAGTTCTTATCCCCCTGCCGAACCTCCACTTCAGAAAATAATCATCTCTGCAGTAGTGTTCTCTCTTCTCAAAAGAGAACAACCAAGCAGGGTGTAGACATGAGCAATAGAGAAAAAAACAGGGTAAAGAGTAAAAAAACAGGCAATGAGTGAAAACACTGACAGTACAATCCATACTCGTGCTCTACTGAATTGCACTTCTCTCACCTCTCTTGTGAATTTATTTAAATGCATTCTATATTGTGCATTTGTCTCGAAGCATGTGACGTGTGGTGGATCTGGTGAATCACATCGCATTTCACCCCAAAATAAGAAAGTATTTCTGCATAATATATTCTGCATATATATTAGGGCTGTCGATTTAACGCGTTAATTAGATGAATTTATTGCGGTGAAAAATAATGCGTTAAAATTATTAACGCATTTAACGCACTTGCCCAGCCCCAGACCTACGTCGGTAGGTCATCTGACATTTCATACTGTTGATTGATGAGGAATATGCAGGGCAACAACTTACTGTGTGATTGAGCCTATAGAATATAGTTAGAATGTCCCTGAAATGAAAGATATGGGGCAATCGTTAAAGGGTTAGTTCACCCAAAAATGAAAATTCTGTCATTTATTACTTACCCTCATGCCATTCCACATCCGTAAGACCTTCGTTAATCTTTGGAACGCAAATTGAGGTATTTTTGTTGAAATCCGATGGCTCCGTGAGGCCTGCATATAGGGAGCAATGACATTTCCTCTCTCAAGATCTATTACAGTATTTCACAATTGCTAAAACACATTTCTTGAAACCATCACTCATTTTCTCAAAACATTAAACACAAATCCAATCTTCAAACTAATTTCACAAAACCTCTGACTCTTATGGCAAAATCAAACAAAGCTTTCAGATCATACACACATTAAACAATATATAAACACATGCAGATCATTCATTAGACACTACATTAAAAAATGGAAAACACAACATCCAGAACATGAGGTTACAGAAAAAAAATTATATTGTAACACAGTAAACACATTTTGCCATTACTTAAAATGTATAGAAATCACAAGTAATGTGAATTTAAAGCATAGTGTATGTACTGCAAGTACAGTATTATATTCAATATTATATAGTATTGAATGTCTGTATATACAGTACTTACATACTGCAAACATACAGCAGTCTAAATGCAAATGACTAAAAGGTCAAAGAAAACTCTAAATTAAATTTAGACACACAAAAAAAAAACAAAGTACACACACACACACACAAAAAACAAAGTTCAGAGTCAGTGAGAGATTCATTCTGCTTCAGCATCACGCCTTCATGTTGGGTCCGGCCTAAATCAAGTCAAGTCACCTTTATTTCAATTGCAATTTATACTACACAGATACTAGTCAGTATAGTATAGTATTGTATAGTCAAAGCAGCTTTACAGTGATAACAGGTACATGATGATCAGTAATGCAAAGAGGGTTCATTTTGGCTGTACAGCTCTAAAAGAAAATAGTGTCATTGTTCAGCTGAAGTCAGTTCAGTGTTGATTCACTTACATTGTAAAGACCATCAATTATTATGTAAATTACTGTAATTATTTTCCTCTATAAAGCAGTTCTGCAGAAAACAGTGATGTCTTCATCTAGGCTAGCTTAGTTCAGTTCTCATCCTATAATGTCAGTACTGTCAGATCAATAATATTGTTGAATATTATTGAATATTGTTGAGGACATTTTCCACATCCCAGGCAATGTCGTCTCTTGCCAGGCAAAGGGAAAAACCTGTGCTGGATCCAGCCTTGACAGCCTTGTCTCCACACCCCTTGCTCTTTCTCCTCATCATCCTCTTACACATACTCTTCCTCCTCTACTTTTCAGATTGTTTCCATCTATTGTTGGTGTCATCATTCAGCACCTGTGTCACCTGTGCACTCTGAACTGACCTATATGTTATACAGTTGGTTTGATCACATCATTAGAAATAAGTGTGAATAATTTTGAGTCATTGTGTTTAAAGGATGACAACTGTGTTGTAGTTGTGTTTAACTTTTGCCACATGTATTTACCATTTTGCAACACAGTGCAAAATGTGTTTTAGTGAGTAAGAATGTGTTTAGAGTTTTGCAAAAAGAGTGGATGAGATTTGCAAACAGTGTCTTAACTACCTGAACTTGTTTAAGGTTTTGCCTACAAAGTGACTGATTCGACAAATGGGTTTAGGCCACTGAGCATTGGGTTCAGAGAATGGGGTTTAGTGTTTTAGCAATTGTGAAATACTGTAATGTACTAAAAACATATTTAAATCAGTTCATGTGAGTACAGTGGTTCAATATTAATATTATAAAGCGACGAGAATATTTTTGGTGTGCCAAAAAAAAACTAAATAACGACTTATATAGTGATGGCCGATTTCAAAACACTGCTTCAGGAAGCATCGGAGCATAATGAATCAGCGTGTCGGTTCGCTGATTCATTGTGCTCCGAAGCTTCCTGAAGCAGTGTTTTAGTTTTTAGCAGTGTTTAGCAGTGTTAGTTTTTAGTTAGTATTATTTCATTAAAAAATAAATAAAGGTATAGTTCACCCAAAAATGAAACTTCAGTCATCATTTACTCACCCTTCATGGTCCAAAAGAGTGTGTGTAATAAATTTGTTGAAACAAAAACATTTTTTTTTTCGCTGAGGCTACTTTTTGTAATGTCTATTTGATGCTTTACACAATAATGACTTTAAATTATCTTTTGGGAGTAACTTCTCAGCCAAATTCGATTCGAATTTAGATGAATTAATCGACATATCATGTAATTAGATTAAAAATGTNTATATAATCGACAAATCCAGTGTACAGCGCTTCTTTGATTATAATGGAAGATAATTGTAATGTGCTGCCAGTGTAGAGACAGTCAGTATGTTTACAAAAATAAAACTAGAATTATCATGAGAAAATTGTCACAATGCAAAAAATCTTTTTACATTTCATTCTTTCTTTTCATATTGGACACATTCCTATCTCACATGAAAAATGAAGCCAATCTGTGTGGTCATATCTGCAGGGAAACATGGGATTTCTCTGTTAGTTCTCCACCTCCTCTAGTCACAATTGCAATCTCTCTTCCTTGATCTCCCCCCCCCCCCCCCTNCCCCCCCCCCCCAGCCCTTTTCCCACTATCTCTAGAGATTATTTGCTGACTGAGGCAGTTTACAGCTCAAGCAGCCGAACTGAGAACAGCTACTCAGAAGTCACAGAGGGAGGGGGGTGGGGGGTACGGTGACTGAAGAAGATGAGAATAAAGACGATGTGATCTGCAGTCGCCCTTAGATCACACTGTCCAATCGAAATCAATCATAGAGACGGAATAAATGGGATGTGTGAATGTGTGCCGAGAGATTGGAAACTGGGAGATGGGGAAGGAGAGAGAGAGAGAGAGAGAGGAAAATATAAAAGGGGACACCAGAATAGTGAGGTGAAATTGCAAGGGAAGGAAGAAAATGGAAAAGGGAAAAAGCAAAAGGGAACAAGTGTTACAAAGAAAAAGAGGGTGCAAGCAAAATGTATAATGAGAGAGTGAAATGGAAACTGCGAAAGACAGCATGAGGGATAGCCTGAGCCAATTCAAAAGACACTGAGTTAAAGAGAATGCTGAGGGCGGTGAAGGGATGTCAAATGTAAAGGGATAATTCATCCAAAAACAAGATATCTGTCATTTACTCACCCTCATTTCATTCCAAATCCAAACCTCTGACTGTTTCTTCTGTAGAACACAAAAGAAGGCTTTTGAATTTTTCAAAGGACACAAAAGCACCACAAAAGTAGTTCATATGTCTTATACGCTTTATTCAAAGTCACCTGAAGTCATACAATAATTTGTGTGTGGAACAGACCAAAATCATCATCATTCTCTAAACAAATTGATACCCATCCTGAACACTTTCATAAGAGTTCATTAGAGAAATAGCAATATCTGATTCATAAACAGTTTGTTCTTTTGAGTCAGATCTTTTCAATGATTTGGTTGATCTAGTTCACAAAACTGGTCTGGACGTTTCCCAAAAGCATTGTAAGCCCAAGTAGATCATAGAAACTATTCGCTCCAATAGTCTCTACGATCTGCTAGCAGCCCTGACTGATTCATTCATGAATCAGACTTATTTGATTCTTAAGTTACACTAGGCGTTTCTCAATGTCAAGGAAGGATCCTCGGAAGCCAGAATTTCGAGGATGCTACGTCATCGACATCCGTCAAAGGACGGTTCCAATGTCGAGGATCCTCGGAATTTCAAACAAGGACTGAGTCCTTCCTTCGAAAAATATCCCATACACAGGAAAGGATGCATATGTGTAGCCTTCGCGCTCTTCGCGCTCTCAAATCACCCACAATCCTATTCGCGGTGCTTTGCGATCTTGTTCAAAAATGTTTAAAAAAATGTTGGATGCGGGCAATATGCTTTCAAATGTAAGTATATTTACGTTACCAAACATTTGTTATAACTGTAGTAAATATGTCAGATAAATAAAGTTTAACGTTTAAATGCCTGTACAAATTACTACCGTATTGATATTATAACTTATACAAATACAAATTACGTTATTGATGGCTAACTGAACATTTAACAATTGTTATGCCGTCACCGGCATTTCTTTCATAAATAACTAGTTAAGTTGTCCAAAGTAATTTAACGTTAATATTATACCATTATACCATTCACAGCGTTATTCATAGCTTTCTCGTCTTTTTAAACAGGGACCAAGGAACAAACGGAGGCGTTCATACGTCTCCATGTAGAAAACAAGCAGCTGTTTACCGGGGGGTAATGACGCAATGACGTGCACTTGCTAGTCTGTTCCATTTACGTGTTCTCCGAATGCTAAAGAGGAGCCTCGCCTAGCCTCTGAAGGAAGTGACTTGGAAGGACCAGTCCTGCCAAGGAAGTATCCTTGACATTGAGAAACGCCTACTGTACTCACTGTACTCACCGATTCAGTGATCCAGTCACAGTGGTTAAAGGGATAGTTCACCCAAAAATGAAAATTCGGTCATCATTTACTCCACCTCAGTATGAATGTTCCAAACCTGTATGAATTTCTTTGTTCTGCTTCCAAGCATTCTTCCAAATATCTTCCTTTGTGTACAGCAGAACAAAGAAATTTATTCAGGTTTGGAACAACTTGAGAGGGAGTAAATGATGACAGAATTTTTGGGTGAACTATCCCTTTAACAGCTCACTGGAGGGGAAAATTATCAGTAAATAACATCATACATTTTGGTAATAAAGCTATCTTTGAACTTCAAAACACTTTGCACAAATTATATATGATTGCTTTGCTTCTTTTTATCGCCCAGTGATTATATTAAAAGTTGGATCCTACTTTACCTGCATATATACAGTATACTCACCTAAAGAAATACATAACAAATCTCGGCTGCACTTGTTTATATGTGATTGTGGACTATCCCTTTTAAGGCACAGCAATGAAGAAAGTCAGAGTTAGAGGAAATAAAGCTAAAATGTCTACAGGGATTCATAAATGAAGTGATATATTATGAGAACCAGGGCAACCTCAGATTTAAAGCCCAGAGGAAGACGTGTTGTGATGAACATGAATTGAAAGATTTTACAGTCGGATCCAACACCACAGAGAGAAAAGAACAGAACGAATGGAAAAAAGGCAGGCGGGAAGGCAAACTAGGGCAGATCTTGCACTTTTGGCACCGAGAATTGTGTGGGCATCAGTACCGCACTCAGTATTACTGAGCAAATTTGTGCAATTACTATGCCAATGTCACAACCATATAAATTCCCACATTAGCAATATTTCTTCTTCTGTTTGCCATATGGATATTAATTTTGTGACTCCTTGCAAAAAGAGGATTTATGACTCTCAGCGGGAATCCACAATCTATTTCCCTATAATCAACACACACACAGTCTTGCACTCAGAGAAAATGTGCTCAAACTTAAAACTCGACACTTTGCGATTGGAACTCTCATATACTCACTCAACTTGTGTCTGTCATTTTAATATTGAGATACAGTACTGTTCAAAAGTTTGGGGTCGGTAAGACATTTTAATATTTTAGAAATAGTATTTTCTGCTCACCAAGTTTTGATAAAAATGCATTAAACAGCAATATTGGGAAATATTATTACAATTTAAAATAACAGTTTTTATGTTATATAATTTAAGCTATTCTTTCAGCATCATTACTCAAGTGTTCAGTGTCACATGATCCTTCAGAAATCATTCTAATATGCTGATTTGCAAGAAATATTTCTTATTATTATCAATCTTGACAACAGTTGTGCTGCTTAATATTTTTGTGGAAATAGTGATACATTTTTTTTCAGGATTATTTGGTGAATACAAGTTCAATAGAACAGCATTTATTTGAAATATTTGATATATGTATATATATATGTAATATTTTAAATCTCAAATGCCATATTTGATCAATTTAATGTGTCCTTGCTGAATAAACATCTTAATTTCGTTCAAAATAAATATCTTACTGACCTCAAACAATCATTCTTTAATTAAATAATTGCTTAACATCACTTCTAGACAGTGCCAGACAGTGCGACAGTCGGCTGTTCTGTTTTTAGTATGCAGTGCAGGGCATGACTTTCAATCCTATTTGGCTTTTGGGAAACGAGTGCAGTTCGAAGCTTGTCGCCCCACTGCATTCTGTACTGATGCTGCAGCAATCGATACGTCTAATTTTACACGAATCATTACAGACCTAACTGATCAATATATCTTCATATAGCCAAATGCATTGCAATATACTGTCCTGCTGTACTGACAAAATGCACAATTGTCCTTAGAGGCCCAAAGGACACTACTATTGATTTAGGTCATCTTTGACATGCTAATCCAGTGGAGTGGGTTTCAAGTTGATATGTGAATGTGTTATGCAAGTGGATCCTTTTTTTTGGAGGGGTATTGACCCCAATGATCACAATGATAGTGATGGGGCGTGTGCCTCTATCATTCTGTCATATGACCCAATACATGTGATGTACCGTTCTCATAAGAGTCGAACCAATTTGGAGGCCTGTATCCCTTCCGGCTACTGATTGTTTTCTGAAGAATTGCTTCTTTTGTTCATGATGCTCCTCAACTGAATCAACTGAATGAAGCTTGAAATTGAAATGAATTGAAATGATTCATTTACAAGAACCCATAGTTGTGCTGTCATGCAGTGAGAGAATGAAAGAGATTATGAGCTGTAAGAACTGAGCGTGTGCACAAGCGTGTGCTACATTCAGAATGGAATACTAGCATACTGCATACTACTCAGTATACACAGACAATTTTTTTAACAAATAGTGTTTATAGTCTATATTTCAATAGTTTGAGGTCAGTAAGATTTTTTGTAAGAAATTAATACTTTTATCTAAGCAATAAAGTATGAGAGGCTGTGCAGTATTGTGAATGCAGTCAACCCCTTTAGGCCCTACCTTCATTGTAAATAAAACATAGCTATTGACCAATCAGCATCAAGGACCAGAACTATTCATTTTGTAATCCACAAGGAGGATCAAGTGTGACCAGTGTTGGGGGTAATGCATTACAATTAATGCGAGTAAGTAATCAGATTACTTTTTTGAAGTAACTAGTAAAGTAACAAATTACTTTTAAATTTACAACAAAATATGTTACTTTTTTAAATAAGTAACTTATGTTACTTTGTTTTCCCATTTATTGAATGACAGCTCTCCTGTTGCCATGTTGAGAGAAATCAAGATGCACTTTGCAGCGTTGTGTGCACTGTATAAACATGATGGTTACTCTAGTTCTAGACTAAATGTGAGCATTTTCTCATCTCACTTGCACAAAAACAGATTCAGTATTCCTCAAAATGAGTAAAAACAGTGAAATGCAAACCAGAATATTATGCAAACATGCAATAAATATGTTAAATTTCACAAGTATACTTTATGTATTTATGTATCTAGAATGGCAGCTCAGCTGAAAGGTGTACTGGTGTGAATTTGCATAATTTCCTTGAGGCTAAGGCCAAGTCATTTCACTTTTGGCGTGAAAAGGCCTTTACATTTGCCAAGCATAGAACTTTTTTTTGTTGTTGTTGTTGTTAAAAAACAAATAAGCAAAAGTAAAGTAACACATTACTTTCTATGAAAAGTAACTAAGTAACACAATTAGTTACTTTTTAGGGGGTAAAGACTCATTCGCACCAAGAACGATAACTATAACGATAACTATATTTGCGTCCACACAAACGAGCGATAACGTTTGTTTATTCTAAGCTCACGCACTGCGGTTTCAAAGTGTGTACAACATTATTTTGCTGTTCTTATTGCATTTACTCAGCTTTAACCAGCAGATGTCCTCACCATGCTACGTTTTGATTGAATAGCTAGTGTAATCGATCTAATCTTACAGTAAATTTAGCTGACGAAGTCAATATAGTGGAATAAAAACAACGCCTAATCTTTTTCACTGCAACTTCAAAGGAAGCAAGTCAATGTTGTCGAAACTACGCTTGATACCTGAGGCAATTTTATGTTACACTGTTTGCTAGCCTGGCATAATGATCTCATCGTTAATACTTCTCACCATTTATTCCGAGGGTATGACGGATTGTTTTCCATTTAAAGTATCCTTGAAAAGGGGGTTTGACTTGTCAAACAGAGGTGGATTTTTCTGTATCTCGGCAATTTAACATCTCCGCAATGTCATCGGCTTTTTAAATGTGTGAGCCCTTAAATTAGAACGGATTCTGATTGGCTGTCAGAATTTTATCGTTCAACAGCTGGGAAAAAATCGTTCTGAAAGTGATCCCTACGATATTGTTTCTCTATATCGTTATAGTTGTGGTGTGGACTCTGCTATTCTTTTATATTTAGAACGATTTTTAGAACTAGATCTTTATCGTTATCTTTATAGTTATCGTTCTTGGTGTGAGCGGGCCTTAACGCAATATTATAATGCATTACTTTTAAAAGTAACTTTCCCCAACACTGAATGTGACAGTGAAGACATTTATAGTGATAAAGATTTATATTGCAAATAAATGGTGTCCTTTTGAACTTCCTATTCATCAAAGAATCTTGAAAAAATGTATCACAGTTTCCACAAAAATACTGTTTTTAACATTAATAATAAAAATAAATTTTTCTAGAGCAGCAAATCAGCATATTAGAATAATTTCTGAAGGATAATGTGACACTGAAATCGGTAATGATGCTGAAAATTCAGCTTTGCAATCACAGGAATAAATTACATTTTAAATGTATATTCAACAGTTTTTTTGTTAATATTTTACAATATTACTGTTTTTACTGTTTAAGAGATTTAAAATGCATTATAATCTTACCGCCCCCAAACAGTTTTGTTGAGTGCATTGCATATAGTATTCTTTATTTAATATTTCTTCTACTGCACATTTTGGCAGCAAAAGGCAGTATAATCCTGAAATTTCATGCATACCGAAAATTCGAATACAGTCACAGAGTACACATATTAAACTCTGCAGAAATAGTAAGAGTAGTGTGGTAGTATGCTATTCCGTACATAGCCTATGTGTGTGTGTGTACAATTTAGGGATCCACCATGTCCTCTGCCCTTTCCAGGTATTCTCACAGTCCTTCACAGCATCCTTTGCAATCTACACAGTGGCCAGCGGGTAGGTAGAGACAGAGGTCCCTCACTGCATGGCCTATACTGGGCATGTGCGCAACCAAAAACCAGTCCACAGGTCCCTCTGCGGACAAAGATATCCATCAGACATTGATTATATAAAAGTACAGAAAAGGTACTATTTGTTTTGAAGTTGACAGGCCTCTGCTGGATGAAATGTTTTTTCACTAACCTTCAATTTACTGAATGCCCTGACGGGGATTTGCTATGTTCTGTTTGTTGATAAAAAGCCTGAGATTCTTGCTTGTGGTTGTGAAACAGCAGTGAAACTTAATAGAATGTCTTGAAGCCCATTTGCTTGTTTTGGCAGAATTCACCGATCATTTAGCCTTAGCTGTGGTTTCATTGCATGACCAGACCCCTGCCTCTCTGTATACTTCACTTTCATTTCCTATTAACTCTGCATCTGCATCGTGCTGTTTTTACGAGCCCTTTCAAGCACTCTAAAAATGACTCAGAACCTGATGAATTTGAACTATGTAGTGCTTCAAATGTCTGTGATGTAATAGTTCAATCTCGGTGTGTGTGTTTTTGTCTGCATATCTTAGGGAGATTATGGACCTCACTCCATCAGAGGAGGATACGTCTGTACTTCAGTATGCAGCATGGGGACCTCAAGGGAACCAGTTGGTAAGGATCCTTGTTTTATTGTACTATAGCGAGCTTCCTTAAAGCTTCCTTAGTTCACCCAAAAATGAAAATTCTGTCATTTATTACTCACCCTCATGTCGTTCTACACCCGTAAGACCTTTGTTCATCTTCAGAACACAAATTAAGATATTTTTGATGAAATCCGATGGCTCAGTGAGGCCTCCATTGCCAGCAAGATAATTTACACTTTCAATGCCCAGAAAGCTACTAAAGACATATTTAAAACAGTTCATGTGACTACAGTGGTTCAACCTTAATATTATAAAGCGACGAGAATACTTTTTGTGTGCCAAAAAAACTAAATAACGACTTTTCAACAATATCTAGTGATGGGCGATTTCAAAACACTGCTTATCAAAACACCGATTATTTTACGATAAACATTTCAAATATTTCTATGCTACACTGTCATATGACTTCACTACGTTTGTCACATGATCTCATAACATTAAAGGTGTGTTCACGCCACCTCGTAATTCCTGTAGTTACGAGATTCTAGCTTGTAAAAAGCGTTCAAGTCCTCGTAGAGGTCGTAATTACAGCTTGTAAGCTGGGAGTTTTCTGAAAGCTCCCACATGTACCACGTGGCCGCTATACCACCTGACCGCTGTAGATTTATTTAGGCGTTGATAGTGGTGCCATAGAAAGGCATAATTCCCAGTCCAAGGACGTGAACAGCTCCGAATGTAACGTCACGTGTTATCATCTCAAGATTCCGGTAAATACGAGGTGGTGTGAACGCAGTATAAGCCATGTCGTAATTACCGTAATTACGAGATTTCAACTTGTAATAAGTGTTCACGTTCTCGTAGATCTCGTAATTACAGCTTGTAAGATGGGAATTTTCTGAGAGCTCCTACTTGTACAATGTGACCGCTGTACCACCTGACTGCTGCAGATTCATTTAGGTGTTGATAGTGTTGCCACAGAAATGCATAAATCCCAGTCCGAAGACGTGAACAGCGTCAAGAAAAAAGTCACTAGTTATTAATCAGATATTAATTATCATATGATATTAATTAATGGTATTGCAATTATTTTATGATTTAATAATTAAAACTAAAATTATATGCTTTATTTTTAATTGTTTTATATTTAGACATTTTTTAAGATTTAGACATATTATGGCACTTTTCCACTGCGTGGGAGTACTCGGCTCAGCTCGGCTCGGCTCGCTTTACTTTCGGTTTGGTTTTCCACTTCAGTAAGTATCGCTTCAAAGTGGGTGGGATTATATAGACTGATCGGTATAGTTGCGCCGCTTCTACTGCCGTGGATTCACTCCTCGTCTACCAACGAGTCTGCACCTCCTCCACTGACCATGATACAGCCATTTCTTTTTTCAAGTTGTGTGCGACGGTAATTTAAAGCAAGTCGTTTCGCTAACAAATGTTACTGCGGTGGCTGTTACTGACTGTTTAAATCTAATGGTGTCTCGTGTTTCAAATCCAATGACACTAGTAGTGACGATTCTCTCTGACCAATCTGTGATCAGCAGTGTTTACACGTCACATTTAGTATCGGTACGGCTTGCTTGGAACCTTAACCGAGGTGGTACTATTTAAGAGAGCCGTACCGTTCCGTACCAATCCGTCCCATACAGTGGAAAAGAGCCAAAAATTTGCCGTATCGAACCGTACCATGCAGTGGAAAAGCACCAATAGTTTAACATTTTAGTATTGGCCATAAAATTAAAATAATTATTAAGCTATAATATACCAGCTGTTAATGTGCACTCTACCCTCTTCATTTTTTGAATATCCTTGTAATTATCTTGGATTATGCCTTCATCTATGCTGGTTGTGTTTCTTTGTTGACTCCAGGTCTTTATCTTTGAGAATGACATCTACTACAAGCCAGATGTGTCTAGCAAGGCGATGCGTCTGACAGCCACTGGCAGAAACGGAATGGTGGTTAATGGGCTGTCTGATTGGACCTATGAGGGTCAGTGATCTTAGATGTGTAGTCCCCTTCAATACTCTCTCTCAGTCCATCACTATAATATGAGTCGCCTTAATTCTATGTGTGCTGTGAGACAATTTTGACAATCCCTTGAAGACATTGCAGTATTCATGAAGAGATTATTATCTCATTTGGCATTATAAATACACAATGAGATGGGTAAATGAGATTTATGATCATCAGCGTAGGTCTACGATGATATGCGTATGAGTTAATTAGCCTCATCAAAATTAATGTCTCTTACCTTATTAAACACTAGAGGAGATATTGCTGAAATATCCTGCCTTCTGGTGGGCCAAAGACGGTGCACGCCTGGCGTATCTGTCCATTAACAACTCAGCCACTCCTTTTATGGAGATACATCACTTCCTGGGTGGGGTCTACCCTTCTAACGTCCTCTACCCATATCCAAAGGTAACATGCAGCATACTAATTTCGTTTACATGGAAAAAATAACTTAAAAATGAATCAGATATCACAATAAACGTTTATATTGAATAATAAATGCAAACAAAAGCACTATTTGCGACTGCAAGAGCATTTATTCCTTGATTTGATGATGTTAAAAGTTCTTGCTCTGTACAGGCAGGTTCCAGAATCCCATCAGCCAGTCTGTTTGTGGTGAATTTATATGGTCCAGCACACACATTAGAGATGATTCCTCCAGACTCCCAGAACAGCAGGTGAAGTTTATCTTTCATTAACATGTGTCCGTAATAACAAACATGCAACATACGCAGTGCACAGACTGTGGATACAAAGCTGTTAATTTTTTATATACTTTTTAAAAAATGTGTCTTAACTGTCTGTTTATTAAACTAAAATTTTTATGCATGATGTTAAAAACATTACAAGCGAGTTGTATCTTTTTCCACTGTTGCACAGTGTTGCTTCTAGGCAACAAACACATTTAAGAAGTTCATGATATGCAAGTAATTTGTATGACTCCAAAATGAAGTTTACTCTCTAACAAGTGTGAATGTTTTTAATGGGTGTACATTATGATAAATTGATCTCCACACTGTGCACACCGCCAGAATAAGACTTGAAAATTAATGTTATGCTTCAAAAATGAAGTTTTTAGTAGTTTATTTAAAGTAATTCCTTCATCATTAACACTTTTATTGCCATTTTAAATGTATTACGTTTTTGCAAACCAAAGAAAATGGGTTTGTTCTCATGTGAAAACATTGTGCAATGGATTATTAAGAGTGGTTTGAAGGTTTTATTATATTTGCAGTGATAAATTGTTGTTGTTAGCACATTTTTTTTCATGTTGTCCCCAACCCCCATAGTCCTTTTGGCAAAAAGTACAGCCTGCATCATCCTAGGTTTGTCGCTGTGAGCTTTCCGCATTTAGATTGTGGAATTATTGGCCATTCCTCAGCGCAAATATGCTCCTGTTCTGCCAGATTAGATAGAGAATGCCGGTGGACAGCAATTTCAGGTCTTGCTGCTGATTTTCAATTGGATTCAAGCCTTGGCTCGGGCTGTGCCGCTCCAGAATACCAACCTTCTGTATTTAGGCCATTCTTCATCGTTTTTGCTGTGTGCTTCAAGTCTTTGTCCTGCTGGAAAATGAATCTTCACTCTTAAAGTATAGCTTTCAGGCTGATTTTTGTTCTTGACGACAGTCAGCTTTCTAGTTCCTCCTGGTGAAAATCATCCCCAGAGCGTGATTTAATTAAACCTTTATTTTACAAGGTTAGTCCCTTGAGATAACAGTCTCATTTTGCTAAAGAGACCTAGCAGCAATATGTTTCACAATATGTTAACAAACATAAAACAAGGTTCTAATATTGCTTGTAATGTTCCTCATTTGCAAGTTACTTTGGATAAAAGCTTCTGCTAGATGATGATAAAATGTAAATATAAAAAGAAAATGTGTTAAAAAAGGGGTTTATCCAACTAAACTGGGGAAATTTAGCTAAACATTAAAGGGTTGGTTCTCCCAAAAATTAAAATTTTGTCATTAATTACTCACCCTCATGTTGTTTCACACCCGTAAGATATTCGTTCATCTTCGGAACACAAATTAAGATATTTTTGATAAAATCCGATGGCTCAGTGAGGCCTATATTGACAGCAAGTTAATTAACACTTTCAGATGCCCAGAAAGATACTAAAAACATATTTAAAACAGTTCACTACAGTGGTTCAACCTTAATATTATAAAGCGACAAGAATACTTTTTGTGCACCAAAAAAATAACGACTTTTCAACAATATCTAGTGATGGGCGATTTTAAAACACTGCTTCATGAAGCTTTGAAGCTTTATGAATCTTTTGTTTCGAATCAGTGGTACGGAGCACCAAAGTCACGTGATTTCAGTAAACGAGGCTTCGTTACTCATAAGTGTTTTGAAATTTCAGTAGTTCACGTGACTTTGCCGGTTTGATATGCGATCCGAACCACTGATTCGAAACAAAAGATTTGTAAAGCTTCGAAGCTTCATGAAATAGTAATTTGAAATTGCCCATCACTAGATATTGTTGAATAAAGTAGAATTTTTGGCACACAAAAAGTATTCTCGTCACTTTATAATATTAAGGTTGAACCACATGAACTGTTTTAAATATGTTTTTAGTATCTTTATGGGCATCTGAAAGTGTTAATTAACTTACTGTCAATGGAGGCCTCACTGAGCCATCGCATTTTATCAAAAATATCTTAATTTGTGTTCTGAAGATGAACGAAGGTTTTATGGGTGTAGAACGACATGAAGGTGAGTAATTAATGACAGAATTTTCATTTTTAGGTGAACTAACCCTTTAAAATACTGACACAAATCAACATTTCTGATAAAAAATTATTGGAATTGGGTCAAAAAAACGTTTAGAATATATAGTCTTCTTGACTCAAAATCGATTGCAATAGTCTGTTTCAATAGAGTTTTGCATGTTGCTTAGTTAACAGCACAATACGCTTGTAACCTTAAAGGCATAGTTCACCCAAAAATTACAATTCTGTTATCATGTATTCACTAATGTAATATTCACATACTATCCCTTTAAAAAAACATACTGTATAGCACACATAAAATAATCACATTTTAGTTACACTAAACTTTTTTTTATCCTTAAAAATACCGTATAGTACAGAGCCCCTAAAGGGATATAGTGAAGGAAAAAAATATGAGATGGAAGATTTTTTTGTGAGTGAACAGAAAGTTTCTCAGGGGAATACAAAAGTTTTTTTGCGAGCGAACCCAAATGCATTGACATATTTTTCATCCCATCTAATTTTTTTTTTTTTCCATTACTGCTCCGTAGTATTGTATTAAATTAAATATTTTGTCTTTTATAATTAATACATGATCTTATCATTTTAGCAATGCATTGAAAGTTACCTATGGGAGAGGACAAATTTATTTATTTAAATAAATAAAGCCAGATGTGACGCATTTATTTATATAATTTATTTAAACTTTCACTTGAAACATATTAGCATACAAAATCATCGTAAAACTTTACAATAATGATCCATTTAAATGCTGTAAAAGTATTGTTCATTGTTAGTTCAAGTTAATTTCCACTTTAACTTTTTTTAAATCAAAATTGTATCTGTTAACATTAGTTAATGCACTGACTAATATTAAGAAATAACACCTGATTCTGAATGCACTCTACTCTCTCTCATTTTCTCTAGAGATAGCTACATCTCTATGGTGAGCTGGATAAGCAGCACACGTCTGACTGTGCGCTGGTTGAACCGTGTCCAGAACCAGTCCGTGCTGTGTGTGTGTGAGGCCACGACAGGAGCCTGCTCAGAGGTGAGGGGTTACCAGCTCATCCACTGCACCCCACCGGGTATCTTTACTTTTAAAGTGTCCATCGATTTGACTCTCATTCTTTATTCTGCTCAGAACATGCAGAGAATCTCTTGCTTCTCTTCTGCCAGCTCAGCCTAATTTTCTTCTGGAGGCGTGAAAGACTAACTCAGCTTTACTTTTAAGCCTCGGTTTTAATGTGCAGCCTGTCTTCTTAACACCTAAAGGTCACTCCCTTTTTATCTGAGTGATTGAATGCTTGAGCACAGGTGTGTCTGTGTCTGACAGGGATGTGCAGCCCCTGTTTGGTTTCTACACCCTGTGTGTTGATAAATCCGTCAACAGAGTTTTATAATTGGAGGCACTGGGAGCTGTGTTGAAATACACAACAGAGTGCAACTGGTAGGTTCTGGAAGTAAAAACCCCATTCATTTTCTCCATAGAGAAATTGATTTTTATCAATAATGTATAAAAGTGTCAAGACCATGAGCTCTGAGGTTGTTCAGTGATGATAGATGATTCTGCAGAAGCCACAATTATTTTATTAAGTGATTTTAGCTTAATTAAATAAAAATGAATTAATCTCCATGCAAACTACTTAATATTCAAATGTATACAAATATTATATATAAACATTGTTATAGTATTATATACAAAAATATAATATATACACTACCGTTCAAAAGTTTGGGGTCAGTACGTTTTTGAAAGGACTCTTAAGTTCACCAAGGCTGCATTTATTTGATAAAAAACAGTAATATTGTGAAATATTATTACAATTTAAAATAAACAGTTTTGTTTATATTTTAATATATTTTGAAATGGAATATATTCCTGTGATGGCAACGCTGAATTTTCATAATCATCCTAATATGTTGATTTGGTGCTCAAGAAACATTTATTTTTATTATCAATGTTTGAAACAGTTCTGCTGCTTAACATTTTTGTGGAAACTTTCAAAAGAACAGCATTTATATTAAATATAAATCTTTTGTAACATTGTAAATGCCTTTACTGACACTTTTGATCAAATGAATATGCCCTTACTGAATAAAAGTATTAATTTCTTCTTAAAAATGAAATTGTGTAATTTTTTTCCATTCATTTTATATAGAGATTTCAAAAATTCTTAAAAACAATTATTTCATTAGGAATTATATTCAGGAAACTTAGGCCCTGTTTACACTAGTGCATTTTTGTTTTAAAACGCATACGTTTTGCTACGGTTACGTCTGTTGTTTACACTACGCCGGCGTTTTCGAACCTTGAAAACGGAGACTTTCGAAAATGCTGCAGACCCCGTTTTAGTTTGAAAACGCTGGGGTTGCGTTTCAGGCCTGTTTACACTAGTGCGTTTTAAAATGAAAACGATCCTCGTCTACACTGGCATTTCCACAGTGTTTCAGAAACGATCTCCGTCTACGCTACATGGCCGAAAACGCATGTCACATGACCGTTCATGCACACTGGGCATGTGCGTGCAACTTAGTGTAAACGGTTGCCTCTTGCACATGTAGGCAGCTGCAGTATTAAAAAATGCAGAGTTTCACTGCAAAATGGTTGCTAAAAATGACAACAAAGCCAGCAAAGATTGCCGTTCAGTCTCCATGTTATTGTTTACACGGTCATCAAGGATACACAGAGCAAATGTGGGCAGCGACGCCATCGTTTTCAAAAGTGTCTGTTTTGGTCCGTTTAAACTGAAATGCAACCCCAGCTTTTTAAACTAAAACGGGGTCTGTAGCGTTTTCGAAACGCCATCGTAGCGTAAACGACAGGCGTAACCATAGCAAAACTTATGCGTTTCAAAACGAAAACACACTAGTGTAAACGGGGCCTTAGCTGCTGAATAATAAAACTCAAAACTTTTGAGAGGGAATGCAAAAGCATTGACATATAATTTTTCCTCCCATGTGCCATTAGGGGCTCTCTAAATAAATTAGTGTTTAGATAACGGCAATGGTAATCTAAATATAAAAATAGGGAAAATGAGTAGCTATAGCTTTAATCTTAAATAAAGTTAAAATTTAGAACAGCCTAATGCAATAGATGTGGGACTCTAGATGTTCCAGACAGCACATCTAAACTGCAGATAAAAATGAATCATGCACTTCCTTAATGTGATGCCAATGAGAATGATGGATTGACTGAAACTCTGCGTTAGCGGTGGAGTTTATTATGATGTACAACTCTCCCTGGCAGGCAGAAGAGAACAAATGATTTAAAAACATATTTTACTTATAATATATGATATGTCTAATCCTTTTAAAACATCTTTAATCTTTAGAGGCACCAAATGGCGATGGACTTCTGGCACAACACCCAGCGGCAGGTAATTCAGCCTCTCTCTCTCTCTCTCTCTCTTTTACTCTCTCCAGTTCTCAGGCTCCGTTTTTCAGTTCCTAAAAGATTCATCCACCTTGGACAGAAATGAATTGCATCAAAATGGTGTCGTCTCTCGTTGATCTATTGGAGGAATGTATATTGAATGTGGCTTGTCCTACAGGAGGAACCGTTGTTCACGGCAGATGGTTCTCTGTTTTACCTCATCCTGCCTGCCAAGCAAGGGGCCCGTGGGGAGTTTCTCCACATCGCCAGCCTCCCTGCTCAGGTCTGTGGGTGGAATAATTTTCATACTCACGCTATGCACAAAGAAATTAGATGCACTCATAAAATTCGTGATTAGAAACCTGAAGCACCAAAAGTATATGTGACTTTTTATGGACGTGTGGGGGTGATGTTGTACCCTTGTGTATTGTAAAGTGTTTCTCCCCGTTGTATTGTAAAATCTTTGTCTTATTTGAACTATTAGACTTTTTTTGAATAACTAGTCATTTTAATTTAGATTTATGTTATTCTTTATTTGAGGTTATATTCAAATTTATATCATGACCTTGAAGTAACACATCATGACCTGTTCTTATATTCCTATATAAAAAACATTACATATATTAAAATAAAAAACGAAATGTATATAGAAATATATATGCATTAAAATCTTTATTTTTGTATTTATTTTTTGACACTTAAATGTTTGACACTGTTTCTTTATCTTCCACTGCTTTCCATTTTATATATATATATATATATATACACTTATTATATTTATAATAACGTTTATTATATTAACGTTAATGACACTTATATCTAATGTTTCCTTATCTTCCTGTCCACTGATTTCCTCTTTAGACCTCTTATAAGCTTTATCAATCTCCTTCTCTTTCTTTTTCTTCAGGCTTCCACTCCTTCTGTTTCTCCTCGCTTTCTAACGTCAGGGAACTGGGAAGTAACCTCGCTTTGCGCTCTTGATGAGGAGAACGATAAAATGTATGACAGATCGAATTTTATGAGCAAACCATTTTGACTCGAAAGCCTCAAGACTGTGTCGTTAAGCATCTCGTAGTCAACCAAACTACCTAATACGAGTAATTATAGTATTATTTACGCCTAGGAATTCCATTTAGCTTACTGTATCAGCATAGATGGCACTTAATTAAAATTAATTCAGTAATTTAATGTTAAATTGGCTGTTATGACTCTGTCATTTTCTCCCCGGCTTTGTTCTCTAATTGCAGCTGAATAAAACAAACCCTCTTGAATAACCATCCCAGAAGTAATAGCTTTTTCAGAAAAATAATTTTTTATCCCTTCAATGCATGAATATTTATTAATAGTCAGATCTATAGCTCAAATCAAAGTTAAGGCTCATAAATTAATGACTTAAAATTAATCTGGTACTGACAGAAATTAATGCATGTCACAATCTTTCCTACTTTGCATGTGTTACAGATACAAACCTACTTAGCATGCAGCTGTATGAAGGCAGTATATAGAAGTAGACTCTATTATTAGAGGATAAATGACTGACTACAAATAGTAACTCAAAAACCTTTTCAGATTTCCTTAATGTGTCTTTCCCCTGTAGCTATTTTCTGAGCACGGAGGAGTCGCAGCAGAGCAGACACTTATACAGGTGGGTTCTGTCCCAAACGATGCATCTTTTAAGCTGTAATTGAGTATTTTATCATCACTGTCTACAAATTCTGCACCTCTCAAGCTGTGCTGCACATTTGCATCTAAATCAATCTGACAGCATTTGCACAGCATTTGTGTTGAGATATTTCATTTGTGGGTTTTGGATGACCATGTCCTCATTACATGTTGATATTCTGTATGCGCATTGACGTTCCAGTTTTTGAGTATGTATGTTCATCGATGACTTGTGTTGTAATCAATTAAATCCTTCCAGTCTACATCGAAATGCATCAGAGGTGCATTTCGGGGACATTCGTAAAAAGCCAATAGAGTTTTTTTTTCCCCTCTACTGAGCTCCAGGCAAGAAGCCCAGCTAATTCATTTAACAGGAACGGCAGCTTAGAGAGAGAGAGCAAGAGGCAGAGAGAGAAGGTTGAAAAGGAGATGGGCAGAGGGGGAGGTGCTGTGCCTCACAACGATTTAAAGGGTTTTCTCTAACCTTTGATTAATGCTTTAAGCCTCTCACTTGCTCTCCGTGGGCCACAAGTTATTATAGATTTTGAGAACAATATGGTGGAAGTGCAAAGGTCCAGCATTGGGCTTAAAGCAAGTGGATAATGGAAAACTAGCTCAGCGTGTGTGTATCACATACTGGAAGTTATAGGGTAGTTAAGCCTAAAAAGAAAAATAAGTGTTTACACACAAATAGTAAAAGAGCAAAACTGTTTTTAACATTGACAATAATAAGAAATGTTTATGAGCACCAAATCAGCATATTAGAATGATTTCTGAAGGATCATGTGACACTGAAGACTAGACTTATGGAAAATCACAGGAATAAATTACATTTTAAAATAGAAATTGTAATACTTCTTCACAATATTAATGTTTTTCCTGTATTTTAATCAAATAAATGCAGCCTTAGCGAGTAAATGAATGTGAAAAATCTTACCAACCCCAAACTTTTGAACTTTAGTGTAAATTCTTAAAACTCACCCTTATGTCGTTCTTTATGATTTTCTTTCATCTATGAAATGCAAAAAGAGACATATTGAAGAGTTCACATTGTTTTCTTTATACAGTGAAAGCATATAGTGACCCCAGAGGCTGTCAAGCACAGGTTTTGTTTCTTTTTGGAACTGATTGATCGTAGTAGGCCTTATTCACCTCAAAAAAACTGAGGTGCATAAGCTCAAATCAATGATGCCTCAATCAGTTCCAAAAAAGAAATTCAGAACCTGCCCTAATTAAAAGAATACAAGCTGATAAAAAAGATTAAATCCAATATTTGGCAATAACATAGCATAACGAAAGATTTATAAGTAGTTCTTTGTAGCTCTGTCATTTTTGACCGGTAACACCATAAGTGTAAGAAAGTAGGAACAAAACCCCCACAAAAAGCTAAAAGATTTTCAAAATATTTTTGTAAAGTTGTTATATCCAGTTTGAGGAAATTCAATACATTTTAGTCCAATGTGTTAAAAATGGCTAGCATTTTGGGGAAAAAGAAAATCCTCTCCAGATCAAAATGATTGGAACACAAGGAGAGGGTTAAAATTGTTTCATTTTGGTTCCACAGAAGGTCAGACTGGTTTGGAAAGACATGAGGTGGAATAAATTATGACAAATTGTTCATTTTTGTACTGAAGAAAAAGGCATTTAAAGTGTGATTATAATTGATGGCTGTAACACAGTTCGTAAATACGGGAAGAAGGAGGCGGGAACCGGCGAACATTCAACAAAACTTTAATATCAAATAAACAAATACAAAACGAAAGTAATGCCGGCAGACCCTCGAGGACGTCTGCCGGCCACACAAACATAATAAAACATAAAATAAAGTCCAGGCCTGGTCCTCTCTCGTCCTTCACTGTCTTCGCTCCTCCTTTTATGCTCCCGGAGCTCCTCCGTGAGGGACTCGAGGCCGGTGCGCCTCACAGGTGACGATCATTAACACTCGCGTCACCGGCCTCGCGCCGTTCCCTCACGGCTCTCGCCCGCCCTGCTCGTCACAATGGCATTAAGATGATGGGTTGTGGAATAATTAAATGCATTCTTGTTGACTAGCGTGGAGCTTGGAGGAGTGTTTCATCGCCAGTGTCTGACATGCAACCTGTTTGAGCGATGCAGCTTCTTCAAAGCGGACTTCAGCCCCAATCAGACATACTTTACCCTCTATTGCTTGGGTAAGATCACTGACTCTCATGCACAAATGCAAACACACATTTAGGCTGATGAATAAAGATGCACATGTCTCATCTCTGTCATATTTTTACAGGCCCAGGCGTCCCAAAGGTGACCATTCACAGCACACGTGATCCTTCCAGTGAGTAGAATTAATACTCTTCTCATTACAAGCTGTTATTTAGTCAGCCTTGTGTGGCTGAAGGAAAGACAATTTTAATTGCAAATAAATTCTGGTTGCTAAAATTGCTAAAAATCGGGGCACTTGTGGCCTTATGTTTAGAGAGTCAGATTTGTAACTCAAAGGTTGCTAGTTCAAGTCTCAGTACCGGCAGGAAATGTAGGTGGTGGGAGTGAAGGAATGGTGCTCTCGTCCACTCTCATTACCCACAACTGAGGTGCCCTTGAGCAAGGTACCTAACCCCCAATCACTCCCCAGGCGCCTCAGCAAAAATGGCTGCCCACTGCTCCGGGATTGTGTTCACGGTGTGTGTGTATGTTCTCTACTGTGTGTGTGCACTTGGAGGGGTTAAATGCAGAGCACAAATTCTGAGTACGGGACACCAACATGCACACAATAGGTTATTATCAATAAATAAACCTAAATACTTTTATGAAGAAACCTGTCTAATGGGCTCATTGTCAATCATGATAGGTAAACTAAAATGATTTCTGAAGGACCATGTGACACTGATGACTGGAGTAATGACTGCTGAAAATTCAGCTTTGCATCACAGGAATAAATTACATTTCAAAATATATTAAAATAGAAAACAGTGTAGAATACCTTGGTGACCACATAACAGCAAAAAAGCAACCGTTCACATTAGCTTTAGAAAATGTTACAGTTTAATTGCCAATATGATTCTGTCAAAAAAATAGCACCCCAGTGAGTATTTTTAGAGTTTGTTGTAGTGAGAGAGTTCACTAAAACATCTAAAAGTGCTGCATGGTATCTTCTTAAATTTTATTATCTCACTTCATCTTTTATTTCACAGTCTTAACATTTAAAAACTCCATGGTGGTGGACCGTTCTGGTTTTATGCCAAAAATATATTAAGTCTGTGTGCTGCATTTTCAGGTTACATGGTGGTGGAAGACAACAGCCTCCTCGCTATGTCTCTTGAAACCAAGAGGCTCTCTGAGACCGTTTTCCAGACGCTTTCCTCCGACAACAGCGGTAAAAAGATTTCTTAAGTAACTGATTACATTCCTCCTTTCAGCATCAATTGATCTCAACCTTTTACAAAGCCAACTAGATTTAAGAATCAATCAGGTAATTGTTTCGGTTTTGCTAATTGGTTCCTCACAGCTGAACCTGCCTTTAGGGGAAGCCCATTGTGGCTTGTTTGCATGTGTGTTTTTTGCTTGTATGAAGGGGTTTGCACATGTGCACATCTGTGTATATAAATCGCACCTGCGTTGTACATCAGGTCCCCCAACTGTGTTTGTTTGTGCATTTGTGTGTGTGGGTTACTGAGAGTCTTTTAAAACCAACAGGCTCATGGGAGCTCATTTGCCAGTGGTTAGAATATTGATGAGCCGGTACCAAGACTTTCTTGCAGTATGGTACAGTAGAAACGGCTGTTTGTTCTGTTTTAACTGCCTTTGGGAAAAATTACAGACCTAGATGTTAAGATGTCCCTGCCCCCTGGGTATGAAGGAAACCTGCACCCTCTCCTTATTATCATGTAAGTGTCTCTCAATTTGAATTCACCAGCGCTTGCATGATACTGTTAGTAAGGCTGCTTTATTTTGTATTCCTGCTTTAGAGTAAAAAGACAGCTAATTATGAGATAAAATGTTAAATGAAAATGTTGCATTATGAGATATAAAAGGTCACACTAATGTTCAAAAACTTGCAGTTGGTAAGATTTTTTATGTTTTTAAAAGAAGTCTTTTATGCCCACCAAGGCTGCATTTATTTAGCGGCTGTTTGCACTTAGTGTAAATAGCATATTTTCTTAGCGAAAGATGCTATTTACACTAAGTGAAACTAGCATTATTTCATAGAGACTATTTACACTAAGTGAAAATAGCAATATATTCTATTTACACTAAGTGACATTTCCTCTCTCAAGATCCATTAATGTACTAAAAACATATTTAAATCAGTTCATGTGAGTACAGTGGTTAAATATTAATATTATAAAGCGACAAGAAATTTTTTGGTGCGGCAAAAAAAAAAAAAAAAAACTTAAATAGTGATGGCCGATTTCAAAACACTGCTTCAGGAAGCTTCGGAGCATAATGAATCAGCATGTAGGGAGGGATTTTATTCCAATAAACACTTTTAATATTATTAAACACTCTTTTGCAGTTTATTTCCACTTTTAGAACATTATTTTCATTTTTGGGTGAACTAACCCTTTAACAGGATGCAATAACATCATAGAGTCTAAAGGATTATATTTATGAAAATTATTAAATGGATGCGTCCTTATTGGGGGAATAAAAACCCTCCACCTTCCCTTAACTAGGGTTAAGGGAAGGTGTAGGGAGGGATTTTATTCCAATAAACACTTTTAATATTATTAAACTCTCGTTTGCAGTTTATTTCCACTTTTAGAACATTATTTTCTTTTTTATTGAAAATAAATGCAAGCTCTGCAAAAGGCGGATTTGAACCCGCGTCGATCGCATTAAAAGCAAGGTTTGTGAGACTTTTTAGAATATTAGTTACAAACAACATCTCTCTTTTGACTAATTATTTGATTAAACTTTCAAATTTTACACAAAATTGAAATAAGAATGCAAAATTTTTTATAAAAAAATGAAACTGACATTTAATTATTGCACTGTGAGAAGGTCATGTGACAAGAATGTAGCATGCTACTGCTTAAAATGTTCATGGTGAGCTAATGCTTAATGTTTTATTTACAATTTTTAAATAGTAGGCAAATAATAATAATACGTTTTATTCATATAGCACCTTTCCAGAGCTCAAGGTCACTTTAAATTAAAGTTGCATTTGGAAAGAATAACACTAAAGCAATAAACTGAAATGACAATCAAAAGCAAAGTTAAAAAAATAGAATAAAGCACAATGAAAAACAGGACACAAAATGCAAAATAAAACATACAAAACCAACATAGAAGTAAGAAATAACTGTATAAATAAGGCAGTATACAGTACACTGTAGCATATACTCCTATATAATAATAGTAATGGTAATAAGAAAACAAGATGCATGCCGAGCGTCTTGACAGTGACAAAGCAGCTCTGATTCTCAGCATGAAACTTAAGCTTACACACCATAGAACTTCTTTTGCTGCATTGCAAGCAGCGATATCTCCTTGTGGAAATGCAAATCTAGTTAAGACTCTCCTCTCCCTCGCCGTAGTTGGTTAGGCTACATGATTTATGAATGCTGCGTTATTAATAAGCAATATGCACATGCTCGATTGAGATGCAAGAAGTGTTCAGCAAGTGTGAACACATTTACAGAATGAAGATCAGTGTGCTAATGTCTTTTTAATCTACAATGTGAGATTATATGTCAACACCTCCATCCATCCATCCATTGCTCCCTGCATCTTTAGTGACAGTATTCCTGGTAGGCAGTCGGTAACGGAGGAGTTTGCCCTGGGCTGGCCGGAGGTTTTGTCCAGCCTGCATGGAGTAGCGCTGGCCTGGATCGACAGCAGAAGCCAGGTATCGCAGGGACAGAAAAGCAGCACCCTGGACCCTCGTAAACTGGGTTCCCTCCGCATTAAAGACAAGCTTGGAGTCGTTGAGTGAGTCGTTCTCACTTTTCAGTTATTAAGAATAATACCTGTAATAGAAAAGTCATTTTGCACATTACGCCACAAAATATCTGATTAGGAAGGGCTTTATGCTCTGAAGCAGACGCTGGGTTTTCTTTCATATTTTGTTGAACGCTTGCTTGGCTAATTTAATTGAACCTATTTCTTGCTCAAGGCAAAAAAGCAATGTTATGTCTCAGCAGAGTTAATACGTTGGCTGCCTTTAAAAAACCAGCCATTTATCATAACTGCTAAATGCCACCTAAAATTTGCATGTTTCATTGCAGATGGTTAATGCAGCTGCCGTACATTGATGGGAGAAGAATAGCTGTTTATGGAAAGGTAAAATATATGTTATGGAAATTTAGAGTGCAAGCTCTAATATCTGATTGGATGAGCTGATTTTTCAAGTTGGCAGCTGTATAATGAGCTATATTATATAGAACCTTAGCAATGTATTAAAAACACACCTTAGCAACTGCATAGTGATGCCCTGGCAATCACCCCTGACATTCTAGTACTGCAAGCTCCACCCATATTTTCTTTAGAATAGAAAACATGATGCAGTTGTGATTACTATTATGAATGTAATTTTTTTAAAATTGAACATTGTTGTTTAAAAACCTAAACTTTACAGCATTACAGTGATTTTTACAGTGGTTAAGGGGGTTTCTGTGTTACATCATTCTAAATAGCAACATTTAAAAGTGATCAAATGGATCTACAGCTCCGCCTCTCCTGGCCTATTGCTTTAATACACATCTTCTTAGCAAATTAATCCCTTTGTAGACTTGCATCATATTCTCACTTAGGATGTACTTTGAATTCAGTCTTCAGTTGCAGGGCTCTGACATCAGCCTTCATTTGTCCTCACAGGGATTCGGTGGCTATTTAGGTTTGAAGATGTTGACGGCAACCGATCAGATGTTCAAATGTGCCGCTGTCATGGCTCCCATCACAGACTTCAAGCTCTATAGTGAGTTCCAGCTCCATACACTAGCAAAAAAAAGCAGTATGCAAGAACAGAATTTCTGGACATTCTTTGAAGTACATTCTTTGAAGTGCATTGGAGTACTTCAAAATACCATGGTATGTGATATGGTAATCATTCAGTCCCATATATCAAAGTGTCCAGGTACTACTTTTTTTGTAAGCGTATCCATTTGATAAATGGTATAATCTGTAGTGTGTTACTGTTTAATTTCAGAATTTCAGATGTGTGAAAATAGATTCAACATTGTTTTTCAGGTGCTGCCTTCTCAGAGAGATATCTAGGCCTTCCAACTAAAGAGGAGCATTCATACATGGTAGACCTTTGCATCCATAACTTTATAATTCATTATCAAGCATTGTTATAGAAGCCTATTTCCTATTTTCCACCTATTAAAAAAAATAATAATAATAATTGTGTAAAATAAGACCAGTTACATTGTGACAAAGTTACATTTAAAAGAAACAAAGTCACATTTTGATGATTACAGTTATAAGTTTCAAAGTCACAATTGTGACAAAGTTACAGTTACGAGAAAGTCACATTGTGATGATTATAGTTACAAGTTTCAAAGTCACAATTGTGACAAAGTTTTACGAGAAAGTCACATTGTGATGATTATAGTTACAAGTTTCAAAGTCACAATTGTGACAAAGTTTTACGAGAAAGTCACATTGTGACGATTATAGTTACAAGTTTCAACGTCACATTTGTGACAAAGTTACAGTTACGAGAAACAGTCACATTGTAAGGATTATAGTTACAAGTTTCAAAGTCACAATTGTGACAAAGTTACATTTAAAAGAAATTGTGACAGTTACAGTTACAAGAAACAAAGTCACATTGTGATGATTACAGTTACAAGTTTCAAAGTCACAATTGTGACAAAGTTACAGTTACGAGAAAAAAATTCATAATTCTGTTATAAAGCCAGATTGTGGCATATAATGTGACATTGTGACAGGTACAGTTAAGAGAAACAAAGTCACATTGTGATGATTACAGTTACAAGTTTCAAAGTCACAATTGTGACAAAGTTACAGTTACGAGAAACAGTCACATTGGGACGATTATAGTTACAAGTTTCAACGTCACAATTGTGACAAAGTTACATTTAAAAGAAACAGTCACAATTGTGACAGTTACAGTTACAAGAAACAAAGTCACATTGTGATGATTACAGTTACAAGTTTCAAAGTCACAATTGTGACAAAGTTACAGTTACGAGAAACAGTCACATTGTGACGATTATAGTTACAAGTTTCAAAGTCACAATTGTGACAAAGTTACAGTTATGAGAAACAGTCACTGTGAAAATTACAGTTACAAGTTTCAAAGTCACAACTGTGACAGTTACAAGAAACAAAATCACAATTGTGATACAAAGTTACAATTACGAAAAACAAAGTCACAGTTGTGAGATTTAGTCAAATTGTGACAAAGTTAGTTACAATAGCTACATTGTGACACAAAGTTACATTGTTACATTATACAGTCACAGTTGAGAACAGTTGAGGTCACATTGTCAATTAATTGAGAGCAAAAAAAGTCACAATTGTGAAATTTAAAGTTGCACTGTGACGTTGCATTGTGACAAAGTTACAGTTACAAGAAAAAAATTCATAATTCTGTTATAAAGCCAGATTGTGGCATATAATGTGACATTGTGACAGGTACAGTTAAGAGAAACAAAGTCACAGTTGTGAGATTTAAAGTCACATTTTGACCGTTACAGTTACGAGAAACAGTCACGTAACAAAGTTACGGTTACAAGAAACAAGCAATATAAAGGTACATTGTGACAATGACAAATGTATCTTTTTCTCGTAAATTTAACTAAGTCACATTGTGACAAAATTACAGTTATGAGAAACAAAGTCACAATTGTGAGTTATAAAGCCACATTGTGGCATATAATGTTACATTGTGACAGTTACAGTTACAGAAACAAAGGCACATTTGTGAGATTTAAAGTCTGTTGAAGTCTCCGTTATGATAAACAGTCACATTGTAACAAAGTTACTGTTATGAGAAACAAAGTCACAATTGTGAGATATAAAGTTACATTGTGACAAAGTTACAGTTATTAGAAACAATCACAATTGTAAAATGTAGTCTCATATAGAGTTACAGTTACATGAAGCCAAAAAATTGAGATTTAAAGTCACATTGTGACATATAAAGTTACAGTTATTTATCTCCATAATTGGATATAAAGTCACACAGGGGAAAAATAAAACTACAATTACCTTTTTATATAGTGATTTGAGATTCCAATATAAAATCTACTAACTACACTTCTGCCACTGTATTCACTGACCTAACAAAGTCACATGTTTCTGTTGTGTCTTTGCAGACTGCTTCTTTGTTGGATGACATCAGTAAGCTAAAAGATGAAAACTTCCTCCTCATACATGGGACGGCAGATGGTTAGCTTACATAAAAATTAAATTTAAAATCAGATGCATCATTGGTGGATTTTCAGTAATACTTGTTTGTATGTGTTTAGCGCGGGTACATTTCCAACATAGCGCTGAGTTGTTGAGTCGTCTGGTGAAGGTAGAGGCCAACTACACCCTTCAGCTGTACCCAGATGAAGGCCACACCTTGAGAGAAGAGCGGAGCGATCAACACCTGCACCGCACACTCCTTCAGTACCTCCACAACTGCCTCAAATACGACCCCTTCCTCAACATTGAGGAGGAAGAGGAGGAGGACGAGGAGGAAGAGTGATCTCTTCCACTGTGTCCGCTCTCGGTCCTCAAAGGTGCCCATTATGGTGACTAACTTCAGGTTGCGTTACTTCACCAAAGGAAAAGGGAGCAAAAGGGAGATCAAGAGGACCAAATCCACCAGCTATTTACCACAAACTCAACTTTGGGATGTTTTTTTGTTAAGACTGCAATTGTAAATGTCTCCTGAGTGTCCAGGAAGATGAAACACAACTGCTCTGGTTCATACAGTTTTCAAGTAAATCACACACACAGTATAATGTCTAAGGAGCCCATGTAATCAACAACTTTAGTCAGTTTATGGATAAAATGGGTAAAAGATGCTGCATAGGCATGTTGATCAGCCTTGATGTTGTAGCGCCACCTTGTGGTGAAAGAGAACTAATGTTTTGTGCAGCATGGATAATGAAGTTGGAAATACTAGTGGTCAGCAGATTTACTAAAACTGTTAAAAGTCATTTTGTTAATTGAAAACTGAAGTTGAGATAAAGCTCAATACAATATAGGGCTTTTCACACTTGACATTGTTAACACGGTCATTCTAAACTCCTGGTAAACGAAATCCTGGGTTATCTTTATTCACGTTTCACACTGCTTATACTATACCCGGGGTTAACAGTTAATCCTGGGTATTCATAAACTACCGTTTCACACTGCACATTCCTAAACCCCAGGATAAAGTCCTTATCTGCATATTTGTGGTGTCAGTGTCACTGACTGGACAAACGCAGCACGTGACCTGTTTATATAAACTCTAGCATTGCGCGCCCTCATATTGCACATTGCTGACTGAAATATCAAGTTTTTTTATGAGTGAACTTTTCGAACTATAAATTAAAGAATGACGGCCTCTTCTTCACACTAATTGTCGCGTTTTCCATCGCCGTTTGACATTTTTCCTATAATAAGCAGAAACGACTGTTTATACTTCGCGCGGTGTTTTCTTGACTTCCTCGCCCAAAGCGCGTGAATAAAAGGCACGCGATTGGTTGTCGGTTGCTAAGCATCTAGTTGTAATATTCTAACACCGCATCGTTTCACACTATGCAAAAGCGGTGATAACCCTGCTCCAGAGCAGGGTTTCATAACCCTGGGTAAAAAGCGGTGTTAACCCCTCATCTAAATTACAAGTGTGAAACGCTCCTTTACCCGGGGTTAAAAGCGGTGTTTAGAACAACGATAACCCGGGGTTAAAGGGTTAGTTCACTCACCCTCATGTCGTTCTACACCCGTAAGGCCTTCATTCATCTTCGGAAAACAAATAAAGATATTTTTGATTAAATCCGATGGCTCAGTGAGGCTTACATTCAAAGCAATGACTTTCATCTCTCAAGATCCATAAAGGTACTAAAAACATATTCAAAACTTCAGAGCTTTGCAAATCGAATCAGAGACTCGGAGCGCCTATCAAACGGCTAAACTGCTGAAATCACGTGACTTTGGCGTTCCGACTCACTGATTCGATTCGTAAAGCTCCGAAGCAGTGTTTTGAAATCGGCCCATCACTATATTGTTGAAAAGTCGTTATTTATTTATTTTTTTGGGCGCACAAGAAGTATTTGTGTCGCTTTATAATATTAAGGTTGAACCACTGAACTCACATGAACTGTTGTAAATATGTTTTTAGTACCTTTATGGATCTTGAGAGAGGAAATGTCATTGCTGTGAATGCAAGCCTCACTAAGTCATCGGATTTAATCAAACATCTTAATTTGTGTTCCGAAGATGAATGAAGGACTTACGGGTGTAGAACGACATGAGGGTGAGTAATAAATGACATTATTTTCATTTTTGGGTGAACTAACCCTTTAAGCTCAGTGTGAAAAGCCCTATTATGAATATTAGATGAAAAAATTAACTGTTGTCTTGTCAACTAACTGAAATAAAATAGGTTGTACTGAAGTACTAAAACAATAAAATAACTCAAATAAAAAGTAAATTAAAGCTAAATAGAAATATTTAAAAATGACAAAATTACTAATACTTGAACTAAAATTAAATCTGAACATATAAAAAATAAATAAAACCATAATATTTTAATAGTATGTAAATACTAAAGTAACACTAATGCTAATATCTAGAAAGAGTGAACGATAATGCTGATACTACAATAATGACCACAAGTAAGATTGCTGACATGAAATTAACGCCTGTTTTACACAATATTTAAAATTCACTAAAAAATTAGAAGTAGTTTCCAATTCACCAAACCAAACATCTGTTAATCAGCCAAACAGACATTGTTATTGGCTGTAAATGGCCAGTGTTTTGATCTAGCCTATACTGTGGAAGATTTGATTGAATGTAAACTGCAACATGTTATTTGAACCTGGCTCTTTATATGCATGACAAATCGGCTGCATGGTGCTGTATACTCTGACTCTTTCATAATATCTGTGCCAAACGCAATAGAAATTGATGATAAAAATGTAGAAATTGCATACAGTGTGTTAACACAAAGCACACAGTGTGCACAGACAGCGAGGTTTAAACATCTCCAAAGCATTGCGGTATAAGTACACAGACTGTCCTCACTGTAAGGGCACAAAATCAATGAATCACACTGCATGCTGCTGTTTACAGAAGCCTCATAAGGTCTCCAGCATACATCATATCTCTTCATAAACATCGAGCTCTGCTGTGTGCAGTTTCACACTGAGAGTAACTATATTTTAGCTGGCAAGCAAACACAACTCGTTGCCATTGTCATGCATATGCAGATTTTATGTTTACAGATCAAATGTGCCAAATACTCTGTGACCAAACCTTTCGGTACTGATTTATGTTACAGTTTTGAATGTGGCAGTTTGTGCATTTAGTAAATTTGTTTTGTTTCTTTGAGATTTTGGTGTGTGCTGCATTTCATAAATGTATATTTGTTACAAAAATGTCTTGTGGTGGTACCATGGAAAAGTTAATGGTAATAACAGAGTACTTTTATATACACTATGGTACTGAACTATCAACTACCACAGAATGTCTAAAAAAAAACCCCAAGAGCATGTATTTGCATTTATGCTTTTACATACACTACTGTTCAAAGCTTTGGGGTCAGTAAGATATTATTAAAGAAATTAATACTTTTATTCAGCAAGGATGCATCTATTTCAAATAAAAACTGTTCTTTTGAACTTTCTTTATTCATCAAAGAATTGTGAAAAAAAATGTATCATGGTTTCCACAAAATTATTAGGCAACATACTGTTTTTAACATCAATAATAAGAAATGTTCAAATCAGCATATTACACTTTTTTTTCAAAAGCATTAAAAAAACTTAATAAACCCATACTTTTGATCAGTAGTCTTTATCGATATATGCAGGTTTAAGCATCCAGGCGTTCACCAGCTCATAACACAGTGACATAATTTTTTTTGAACCGCATAAACTAATGATGATGAGAAAACAGATTGGCAATAAAAAAAATAAAAGTATTTTAAATGAAAATTCTGTAATCATTTACTTCCCCTCAAGTTGTTCCAAACCTGTATACATATCTTTCTTCTGCTGAACACAAAGGAAGATATTTGAAAGAATGTTTGTAACCAAGCAGATCTCGGCCCCCATTGACTGCCATAGTATTTTTTCCCCCTACTATGATCAATAGGGGGTGAGATCTGCTTGGTTACAAACATTCTTCCAAATATCTTCCTTTGTGTTCAGCAGAAGAAAGAAATTTAAACAGGTTTGGAACAACTCAAGGGGGAGTAAGTGATGACAGATTTTTCAGTTTTGGATGAACTATCCCTTTAAATTTTCTACAAGATCTCAGTCATCCCACCTGCCTTCATCTTTCTCATTCACCAATCAAAAAAATATTTTATTAAACCTATTTTTTTGTGACCTTCATATATTGCTGAAATGTATATGTAGAAAACTTGTAAGTTCTGTGTGTTGACATTGTGATGCACCTAAGCAAGTTACATATCTCAGAATGTTCTGTTGTGTTGTAGGTCCAAGAAAATCCTTCTTACCAGAGCTATGAAAATGTTACAGGCAGCATGAAGTCTGAAACGAACGTCCTTGAGCCTCTGTATCTATATATTTCTATTTAATGACCCTTTTCCAATAAAGTCTGAAATCTTTGTGTATGCAGTCTCAAGTCATTGCAGAATTCACATCAGACTAATTGATATTGACCTAACTCAAACCTTTGAATATTTTTTTTTATCTTAAAGGCACGCATTTTTGGCAATACGTTCTATATTTGTGTAGGTCAAGGTGCCCTTAAAGTTACAAAATTAACAGAACCTGCTAAAAACAAAACAAAAAAAAACTTCACATGACTTTACATGAGCATATCTGTCATTCTATTTCTAGACAGGCAGTTTAAAGAACAACCTACCGCTGAACGTCTATGTCTGAATAATTTATGGACGTTCTATCCTTGAGCAAACCAATTAAACGAAAAAGCGATGAGCCTCATCACCAATCAAAATCATCTTCCTCCTTTTCAACCAATCGGAACGCGCGTCTCCGTTCCATCCTCACCAGGCCCTATCTGATGCAAACCGCGCCTACAACAGGGCCTGAGTTCCTTTTTCAACCTTCACTGCGAGCACGGTAGCGAGAGGGGCACCTTCAAGCAGGGGTCGATAAAGAACCACTTGTAATATTTATACACACATACAAGAACAATGTCCTTCCTCTCTATCAGCAGACTAGCCCCAAGGCTCCTCAGTTCAAAGGTAGGAAAGTTTTATTTTAACTTGTGTGCGGAAAAGACAGGCTGCTACCCGCTTAGCTTAGCTTAGCAAAGATTACCGTAGTAACAGACAGCCAGTATTAATAAACCATATCGAACATTATTACACTTTAGGTGATTTATGTATGAAAAATATTCTGTTTATGTGTCTCCCCCCATTCAAGTCTATATCTAAATCAGCAGCTGTCTTTTAATACCAATTGTGCCGACTACCTGTACAGCATTTTACACATAGGCGTTCAAGAACGTTATCAGACGTTCAGTTGTGTTTAAACTTTCAAAACGCTCTCCAAACATGCTGTCTAAGGAAAGTGACAAATATTTGAGCCACAGCCCATATAAAGTTCAAGAATGGTTTCACTGAGCTGTTTAAAGATGCATACATGACAAAGAAACTGTATACTGAGGTGCTTCTGATATTCATGCAAGTCCAGCAGTGTAGTTGACGTCCTTTCATAGGGCACTAAACGCTTTAACCAGTTTCAGTTGATCTAATGTCATTAAAATTGAACAGTCACTTTGACATCTGTGATCTGCACCTGTTCAGCTGTAGACAGGTCAGTCTTTTTGTTGCTTTATGGGTCTGTGGCTGATTTGACCTTCAGGATTGTCGTTCATATATGAATGATCAGGATTCAATAGTTGCTAGATCATCATAAATACACCATAATATACCTATTGACAGGCTATTTCACTTACTCACTATAGTGAGTAGTTTCTCAAAAGCATTGTGAGCTAAGTTGATCCTAGAGGCCATTGGTGGCAATGTTTCTACAATGTATTTAGGCTTACAGTGCTTTTGGGAAACGCTGTTTTATCATCACTTTAGTACTATACTGTTAATAGTGATGATAAAATGTCAAGTTGAATACCCCTGGTTTAGTTAATAAAAGCTCACGTGACATAATGGAGTTGAAAAATGAGCGGGAGTAGTTTTCTGAATATGTTTGGATTTTTGATGCAGATGTAATCTTTGAGGTTGAAATATGAAGTTATGTTATCTTTGATCTGAAATACTTTGAGTGATGTGTGTCTGGTGTGACTAAGATTGTGATGAGGAAAAAAAATGAGTGGAAGGAGTGTCAAAGAACACTTATAACTTATAGAAACCTGCACTTATCAATATACTGTCTCAGTTGAGCTCTCATAAGACTACACAGTCATCATTATTGTTGCTGTAGAGATAAAGCCAATGCCACGCTGTCTGAATTACTTCATGGTAATATAGGTTACTGTGCTCTTGTCATTCAGGGTTAATGGTCTGTTCACACCCCTAGATGACCTTTGTACACCATGGAGAGGTTCTCTGCATTCTATTCTGCTGTGTATTGCACTTATGTAATCTGCTGATTGTCAGTTCATAGGAGTGACCGAGGTACGTTTCTGTACTGTACTTCCTTGCATAATTTTCCTTTTTTCTTGGTAATGTGTTGGACCTTATTCAGACCTTGTAGTCTGCTTTGTAAACATTTGAAGTATACTTAAAGGGTTAGTTCACCCAAAAGTTATATTTCTGTCATTTATTTTATCTCCCTCATGTCGTTCCAAAAATGCAAATTAAGATAATTTTTGATGAAATCCAAGAGTTTTTTTTTTAAAATCCCCAATAGAAAGCAACGAAATTACCACATTCAAGGTCCAGAAAAGTATTAAAAACATCGTTAAAATAGTCAACGTGACTACAGTGGTTCAACCTTAATGTTATGAAGTGTTGAGAATATTTTTTGTGCGCAAAAACAAAACAAAAATAATGACTTTATTCAACAAATTCGTCTCTCCCTGTCATTCTCCTATGCTATTTACGTTGCAGCGCTTCCAGATTCTACGTCAGGATGCCGGCTCAGTATCGGCCGACGCTGTTCAAGTGAGCAGCACGACACATGCGTGTAATACTGGCGCAGGAGCCGGCCAATAATGAGCCGGATGTAAATACGGAAGTACTGAACTGCGTTTACTGTGTCAACTGCGTACAAGTCTTTTTTTTTTTTTTTTTAAACTTGGTATTTTTGTTTTGTTTTTGCGCACAAAAAGTATTCTCGTCACTTCATAACATTAAGGTTGAACTACTGCAGTCACACAAACTGTTTTAACGAAGTATTTAGAGTACTTTTCTGGACCTTGAATGTGGTAATTTCGTTGCTTTCTATTGAGGATAAAAAATACCTCTTGGATTTCATCAAATATCTCAATTTATGTTCCGAAGATAAACGAAGGTCATAAGGGTTTAGAACGACATGAGGGTGAGTAATTATAAATTTCATTTTTGGGTGAACTAACCCTTTAAATGACACTGCAGGGAGATTTGCTTAGCTATTTGAATAGATTTTTATGCAGTGTGGAACTACAAAGAGCTGTTCATGATAAAGCATTCAGATGGTGGATAACCTCTCCAGCATGTTTGACCCGTCTGACACAGCTGTCCACTTGTCATCTGCTTTGAGTATTGAAAAACAAGATGTTTTCATCTAAACAAAGCAGATGGGTTTTGGAAGTCATTAGAGCATTACCTGTCAGTCTTTTATACATTTTCCTTTCCTAAAGAAAGCTTACAAAGAGTCCTTTGTCTGTGCAGGAATTCCTCCATATGGTATTACTAGTGATCCCTGCTAACACGTCGACCCTTGTGTCTGTCCTGCATATAGACTGGCTCTGCAGAATAGGACTAGTCACTGCAGTAGTCAGAGGCAGAGTCAAAAGTCATAGAGATGTCTAAGGTTGCCAGCTGGCCAGTAGCCTGTGCACATGCGCTATTCTCTGCAGCTTTTGTGATGGGGTTGTTACCTTGATGCTGTTGCCAAGGTCTTTGTTATATAGCATACATTGTTTTTTCTATATTATATCAGTGTTTTCCACATGCTCCCCTGTAAGAAAATTCTGTACATTTTAAAGTTACATCAATCTGGTGCACTTTAAAAGCAAAATTAAGAGCTTTTAAGTGCCAAAGTGATCAAAAAATTTCTTTGCATACTACTATTGTTTTAAAACTTAACCATAAAATAAAAAATGGATATTTCATAGTAAGGATAATGGTTATTTTACTTTTGTCAAATTACAATACTAATGTCTTAAGTTCTTCACTTGCAAGAGTTAAACCCTTAAGCTTTTTGTTTTGTTTTGTGGAAAACTGCAGAGAGACCTTTATGTTTTTGACATTCTCATTACAATTCTAGTGTCAGATCAACCATATAATTAATGTAGTTCAGATAACATAATATTTTGAGTTTCTGTTGATTAAATCAATCGCCTTCATTGTATTAACTCAAATTTTTAATTTCAATGATCTAAAAATTAAGTCAACTTACTTTTTTGAGTTAAACCAAAAATTCTAATTTTATTTGAAGCATCAATTTACTCTCAAAAGGTGATTTATTTGATCTATTTTGATCGCTACCGTATGCATCAGTGTATATCCGAACTATAAACTTAAATCCCAGTGTTCCTGTTATAATTTGAATGTTTGTAACAGAAATAATGATACTGTGTGGTTGAAAAGACTGTTTTATACCTATACAACTGCTCTCTCTGGCTCAGTGGCAGCGCAACAGAGATCGTACTTGTCAAATCGTGCTTTTTAGTTGACGCATGCAAATTGCTGTCATTTAGGAATTTTAGATGGTTTGTGTTTAAATTGAGATTGCAATCTTTTTACAATTCGTTGTGGAGCTTTACATGCTCATAGATTTAGATTGTGTGAATTATATTGCTTTTGACAGGTCTGGCAGTATTCAGCTACTCCAGTACAGTACTTATGTAATCGCCCTCTTCTTTGGCGCACTGGGGTCAAACTAACAGCTGCTGGTAGCCTCACCTTTCCCACAGATTACACGTCCATAGACTTGGAGGAAGGTCAGAGACTAGCAGTTACTTATCAGCAACAATAAAGGCCTGCACATAAATTAGCTCTAAACCTGATTGGATTGTTTTTCTGGCCACACAGCTACTGTATATTATGCAAAGTGTGTCAGACTGCTCTTTATTTCTGGACAGAGAGAAGTTTAGCTGTAGGGCAGAGTGACGGGTGTCTGGTGTCAGTGCAGTGACTTGCATGGCGATCAGGAGGCCAAAGCTGTTGGAAGTATTGGCTCTTGTTCATTAAAGTGCAGTAATTTCCTGTATAATCTAGCTCAATTGCCCAGTTTTACCCTGACCTTTCAGGTGAAAGCAAACCAGTATGTACACTGCAGCCTTGTTTTCTCTGTCTTGTGCTGTTTGTTTTGGATACGCATTTATAGTGTGATCTGCTGTGAAAGCCAGCGAAAATTATGCGCAGGCAATATGAAAAATAAAGACGATGTGACGAGAGTTTTGAAACTTTTATGATACGAGCCATCATTTTTAGCTTGTGTTATAGAGCTGTGTCTGTAATACTTATGAGTTCTGACACATCACTGCACTTCTACTGACTACCTTTCGCAACTGTATTGATAACGTTGGCTATGTAAAATCTTTGAATAGACTCCCATGAGCGCAGAATCGTGATGAGTGACGTAAAAATCGCATGATTTCCGATATAACTGTTTACACTGTAGTCGCATTACAAAACATCTGCCCTGTATGGATTTAGTACCACATATGGAAGTGGCACAAATCAGAATTGACAAGATCAGATTCAATGTGGTTTGTACTGTTCACACTGTCATGGGGAAAACGGATAAGAGTCACGTGGGCAAAAAAACAAAAACAGAATTGGGCCACATTTACCTGCAGTGTGAACACAGCCTTAAAAAGTTTGCGTGCATGTCAATATTAGCTATTTAATTGTGCATGCTCATGCTCAATTGTGCACTCTTTTTACATTTAAATGATTTGCCGCTTTGTAACTCTTTAATCATTAGAAACTCAAATCATGGTCAATAACACTATTAAATGTAATTTTTTGCAACTCTCAGAAGGAACATACATTTTTCATATTGTACATTGTCACTTGTAGCATTTAAAATGATAGATTTTTTGTTTTTAGCATTTTATTTTGAATTTGTTAACAAAATAGTATACAATTTTAATATTCATTTATCAGTTATCGGCCATACCATCAAAACAATTATTGGCTTATCGGTATCAGCCAGAATTTTAATATCGGTGCATCACTATTTTTAAATTTGCTAAAGAAAATGTAAGCACTGCTTCTCTATGTAATACTCACTGACACGATGTATTGGGTTGTTTGGTGATTAGCTACTTACTATTAACTAAAAATCAGAGTTGAATTACTTTTTTAAAAAGCTAAACTTCTTTTCCAGTTAACAACCCACAGCTAAATGCTATAAACAGCTGCCAGTTTGTGTGTGTAGAGGATTAATGATGATTCCAGTGACTTTTTATTCTGTTAGGAGAATCATAGTCTCTTTATCTCCCCAAATGCCTTGCCAATCTGACCCAGCTTTACGTCTGAGCTTGAGTCATTCTGCAGTGGTGGTTTATCTCCGCTCCTGCTGTGTCAATCAGACAGGGCTCTTAATCTAAAGCTATATATAGAAATGAAGGATGTATCTCAATGGAGGAAAGGCTTGGGTCATACAGGAAAAACTCATCATTCTTCCTTAAGGAATTCTGTAATAGAATTAGCTCAGATCCATACATCTGTCTCTGCAGAATTAATTGTTCTATTGCGTTCTATTGTGTTCATGTAAAATATTGTCATTACATATGTCTTATTGCTATAATTAAATTGTATTAGGTCCTGTATCTCTGTATTATATTTGTAGGATTGAATCCCATATAAGGCGATCATGATCAATAACACAGTGGAGTTTATGACGCACATCTAGTTGCTCTGGATCTAGTCTTGTCTATGTAATAAGTGTGCTGTAATTCTCTTGGACAGAATAAAACAGCTGCTAATTGGCAGAGTTGTCATAGATGATAGAGAAATGCTTTAAATGTTATGTTCTACATGTAGTAAGTTCTGTATCACTGTAGATGTAAACTGTTTTCTGGCCCTTTGACCTCAGACCCAGTTGAAAACATTTGGTCAAGTGAAATGTACTGTAATAAGAAGCTTTGTAATTTGAATCCAAAGAAAAAGCATTACCTTGGCAACTGACGCATTTTGCATTGTGCAGCTAAAGTCACCTGCCTTGCAGCTGTCAGCAGGCCTTCTGCAGTGAAATCTCTGTTAACCCTGGTTAATGATGAACTTCCCCTGCTTTGCATCTTTCATCTAAGTCGTTATTTTCTTTTCTATTCCAGAATGCAGCATGCGTTGTTGTGGCTGCCAGAAATGTCAGCGCATCCACGGTATGTATCTGCATCATTTCAGATCCTGGATCTGTGATCACAGCCAGAAGCAGACTTTAGATGTTAATTGCACCACTGAGATTAGATCACAGCCTTGCTTTTGAAAGGTTGTCACTATCACATTTCTGTGTCTACTTTTTTGAACCTGAAAAAGCACTTTCTTTTATAATATGTGTTAGACATTTGTTAAATCTGTTTGTGCCGGATTCACTAACTAAAAAGGGACCTTTTTTTCCCTTGACCTTATGCAGAATTTAAAAGACGTCTTGGCAGACCTCATCCCTAAAGAACAGAGCAGGATCAAGAACTTCAAACAGCAGCATGGCAAAACCCCAATCGGTCAGATAACGGTGGACATGGTGAGAGAAACATCACTGCACTCACCGTTTACTGAAAATCATGTCTGTTCGATTTTTGTAGTACTTCATTTTTGTTATTTTATTTACTTGCCAAGGCAACATTTAATTGTTTTCTAGTATCTACTATTTTATTTTTGTCATGTCAATTTTAACAAATTAATGATTTTTAGTAGTTTGTTTTAACAATCACAACACTGATACAGCATTCCAGTCAATCACTGCAACACCACTCACACTTTATTTACATATCAGAGATTCTCTTTTAGCAGAAGGATGGCTCTTCGTGCATAGAATAGTTTTTATTTTTATCATGTATTAACTGTTGTGTGAAAGCAATAAAGCTGTGCTGTATTGTAAACAAAACACCTGCAGCGCCATGACTGTCAGGACAAACAATGCCCTTTAATTGTGATATTTACAGTACCTTATTGCTTAAATGAATGTTTCTTAACCTTTAAGCCCCAAATACCCCTTTATCAACACAAACCAGAAATGTTTCCTAGTTACTTGTATTTTACTGCTGATCATTCAGGATTTTTATCATTAATATTACTGAAGATGTTAATTTTATTAGTAAAGTAAATTTAATTATTAATACAAATACAAATATTGCATTTTGTCTTTCTTAGGGTGCGTTCACACTTCGGTTCATTTGGTCCGGACCAAAGAAGAAAAAAAAACATAGTCCTGGTCCGATTAGCGTTCAGATTGCCAATTTTATCACCGAACCAAAAGATACCGAACCTTAAGGCATAGGGATACATTCACAACGTGATTGGTCGGATTTTATGACGTATTGCCTATTTTGAGACGGAACTCACCGAACATCCAAAACTATGATGTGTGCTGAGATAAATGCGCTCGTTGTGTGTGCGTAGCCTGCATGTGATGATATTTTGGCCAGCTGGGAACTCGTGAAGAGCTTATAAAATGTGTAAAGTAGTCAAAACAGCAGCGGGATTCATCCGTCACACACACAAACAATCTGCTGCGTGGAGACGCGCGTCTGATGCCTGTGATGGGCAAACTCGCGACTATGACAAGAAAAACCGACATGCGTGAGGATTCTGTCCTTTTTAGGGTCTCGTCTTCCTGTTTTTGGTTCGTTTACATGTCTTTGGTCCGTGTTGCGTTCAAATATCATTCGAACCGCACCAGAGTTCGTTTGGAAGCGGACCGAGACCCATCTTTTCAGCGGTCTCGGTCCGCTTGTTTGGTGCGCACCAGGGTTCGGATGGCAGCGTTCACATATGTTCAAATGAACCGCACTAACCGAGCAATCGCACCAGGGTTCGTTTTAATCCAACCAAACATGACAAGTGTGAACGCACCCTTAGAAACTGGTACTCCTGGTTGGGAGTCATTGGCTAAAAGGGAAAGTTTAATCACTCACCCTCATGTCGTTCCAAACCCACAAGACATTCGATCATCTTCGGAACACAAATGAAGATCTTTTTAATGAAATCTGAGTGATTTCTGTCCTCCGTTGACAGCTACATACCTACCACTTTGACGCTCCAAAAAGTTCATAAAGAAATCATAAAACTAATCCATATAAATTAAGTGGTTTAGTCAAAATTTTCTGAAGAGACTTGATCACTTTATATGATGAACAGATTGAATTTAGGCTTTTATTCACATATAAACATTGATCAGCGAACATAAACAGAAGCTCAACCAAACCTGAATTACGCACGAGAACAAAACTCTTCTAGAAGCTCAAACGTGCTGTGTAACACACGAGAACGAACCTCATTGGTTCTCGCACGTCAAGCAAAAATGCTTGAGCTTCCGTTTATCACAACTGATGTGTGTTGATGAATGTTTATATGTGAATAAAAGCCTAAATTCAATCTGTTCATCATATAAAGCGATCGAGTATCTTCAGAAAATTGACTAAACCACTCAATTCATATGGATTAGTTTTACAATCTCTTTATGAACGTTTTGAAGCATCAAAGTAGTTGTGTGGCTGTCAATGGAGAGACAGAAAGCTCTCAGATTTCATTAAAAATATCTTAATTTGTGTTCTGAAGATGAACGAAAGTCTTATGGGTTTGGAACAACACGACAATTTTCATTTTTGGGTGAACTAACCCTTTAACTTCAACTAAAGCTTGAACTAAAGGGTGAGTAAATGATGATACATTTTTAGGTGAACTATCCCTTTAAATTTACCCCTAACTCAGCCGGGTTTTGTCTCATCTGACTGATGACAAGAGCAAGTGTTGCCTAACATGCCTGACCAGTTCTATCTCACATGATGTGGTACTGCACTCCCCCACAAACACAGTAATAGTTTTTGCCCTCTGATTGGACGACTGTTTTCTCAAGGACCCTCAGGCTGTGGTGTGAGTGATGATGCTCTCATGGCTGTTCTTTCAGCTGAGTCATGTGGTCTTTGCCTCACTGCCAGTTATTCTACATTGCAGACTAAACTGCATCTGAGGGGTATTACTCAAACATATGACACAAGAAATAGAGGCCAGAGAAGTGAGATGAAGGACTCAGAAAAGGGTGTTGATAGAAGTATCTCAGTAATGTTTGAGTGCTGTTTTTTCTGTTTAACAGGTTTATGGAGGAATGAGAGGCATGAAGGGTTTAGTGTACGAGACCTCTGTGCTCGACCCTGATGAGGTAAACGCACACTTTGAGCTTTTATCCTTGACACATAAAATACTTATTTTAGGTTTTGAAAATGTACCATGAATGATGACAGCTCATTATTTGCACATAGTACAGCTGTGCTGCTGTAAGCTAAAAATAGAAAGTGGCGTCATGGTGCCTTGGATAAATATACATTGGGTTAGTAGTATTTATCCTACTAACCCCTGAACCCTCTGAGTTTGAAGCTGTAGTTCTGTTTACTTTATTCAGTCAAACATACTGATGCCCTCCCTGTGTTTATCGATTGCATCTTTAGGGCATCCGTTTCCGTGGTTACAGCATTCCAGAATGTCAGCAGCTGTTGCCCAAGGCTTCTGGTGGAGAGGAGCCGCTGCCAGAGGGTCTGTTCTGGCTGCTGATCACAGGACAGGTGCCCACTGAGGAGCAGGTGAGGAGGAATTCATTCATATTCACTGCAGTGTTACCCGTCAAAGAAATTCAGAGCGTAATGGAGGAAATATGGGCAGAGCCGTGACCTAGCATTTAAAGTCTTCAATACGTTGAGCCATGGTGCTCATGTGAGAAAAAAGCATGCAACATTTCCTGATTCTGTTTCCTTTCTTTTTTTCCTTTTCTTTATCAACTGATCCTCTGCCAAAAATAAAAAAGGTTTCATATTTGCCTTTTCTTTTAATATATATATATTATATATATTATATATATAAAACCATGTACATTGATTTTGCAGTACTTCTCATGTAAGTGAAACAATGTAAAATCTGTCAGTTTAAACTGCAAACCTGATTAAAGAGGCATATATTGTATTCTCTGAGATTGTTGGGATGTTAATCACATTGTGGCCCTGATCAGGCAGCCATAGACACAACTCTAAAAATATATATTGAGCAACAAAGCGTTTTGTTGTGGCTATCTTTGTGTAGATCGTAATAATAACATTAGGTAAAGGAAAATGTACAGTCAGTCTCTATTATCACAAAATAAACACCAAACAGGTGTTTAGGATCTCGACACAAAGCAAAAAAATAATTTGCTTACATGTTTTCTTACTAAAATTATGTAGATGAGACACTTACTTGAGTGTCAACTAGTTTTAGCTAGCTTCCTTATTTTTCCTTGTTTTCATCAGCCTTTACTCCAGTCTTGTGTCACATGATCCTTCAGAAATCATTGTAAATTGTGATTATTATTTCACAATATTACTGTTTTGACTGTATTTTTGATCAGATAAATGCAGGATGGATGAGCACATGAGACTTCTTTCAAAAACATTAAAAATAGTAAAATGTGTCCAAACTTTTGACTGATACAGTCAAACCAAAAATTAGTCATACATTTTTGATATTTTTTTACTTGTGGGTGCAGGACACTGTAGTTCATTTATGTAAGCGTGGATAGCAAAATAAAATAAACTCTGACATATTATACTCTCAAATTCTTCATACAGTGGACTACCAGCAAAATTGATAAAAATTTGGAACCAAAAATTCAGACACTTTGACCTGACCCTGTTTTGCTCAAGTGTTATCTGACATAATTAAGATTATTTTTTTTCTGACTTTAACTCTGAGATTTTGTCATATTTTATTACCTTTTTTTTTTAAACTACAGTGAATAAACTGTAATAATGAATAAAATGTTAAAGGTGTCTGAATAAATTTTGGTTTGACTGTATATCCTCTTAGTAACTTATAAGTAAAAGTCTTTTTCTCTCATTTAACTCTTTGTTGGCTGTTTCCTCAGGTGAGTTGGTTGTCTAGGGAGTGGGCTAAGCGCGCGGCCCTTCCCTCTCATGTGGTCACCATGCTCGACAACTTCCCCACCAACCTGCACCCCATGTCTCAGTTCAGTGCCGCCATCACAGCTCTGAACAGCGAGAGCAGTTTTGCTCGGGCTTACTCTGAGGGAGTTAACAAGGCCAAGTACTGGGAGGTGAGTCACTGAAAATATGTGTTCTAGAAACTTTAAAAGTGAAATGTGTAAGGATAAACATGATGATGAGACTAAAACAACTCTTATTAACAGTTATCTAAAGCAAATGATTCATTCACAAGAATTCACTACACATTTCTGTGTAGTTTGTGTACGAGGACTCCATGGACTTGATCGCCAAGCTCCCCTGCGTGGCGGCCAAGATCTACCGTAACTTGTACCGTGAAGGCAGCAGCATCGGCGCCATCGACTCCAACCTGGACTGGTCACACAACTTCACCAACATGCTGGGCTACAGCGAGTCACAGTTCACAGAACTTATGAGGCTCTACCTCACCATCCACAGGTGATGACCTACAAACTCACTGACTCATTCGTCATAAACTCCTCCTCCACTGTTCAGTTCTAGGCATTCATTAGGAATGAGGTCAGCTTGGACTTTTAACCTTTGTGATTGCCCTCAGTAAAACTCTCCAGTTTTCTCTGAGATTTTTACCTCAGCCTTAGGGAGAAAAGCTTGTTTCCAGCCCTACAGGGAGACCTGAATGCACCTGATGTCTATTACCAAATTGGATTGTTCAGGCCATTAAACATCAAAAGCACAATACAATACTGTAAATTGGCTCTTCATAGGAAAAACTGCCACAGAGAGCAGTGGTGTTGTAATAAAAGCCAAAAATGTGCTGTACCTTCCTCTGAAGGAACATGCTAAACCCTGTTAATTTAGCAAGTTAACAACCTCAAGTAACTTTTCTAGTGCTGCAACGATAATTGAACAATATGTGGATTATCTGATTAATGAATAATTGACAGATTAATCAAGATAAGATGTTTAATACACAGCAATGTTGAATGGGACTTTAGACCGATGGGACCTGCAATCTACACTAGCAAAAGCAGTTATCACTTTTATTGCTGATTAAATGGATGCAATTGAAGCACATAAAGAGCCTAAACTATTTAAATTAATATTAAAAAGTCTACTATTAAATATTGTATTTTAAATCCTCAAAATCTGCGTATTTTAATTCTCTGACAGTTAATGGCATCAGCACACCTCATTAACTTTACATTTTGAAAAATTGTTTGCGCTCCTTAAAGGTTTATTGATATCTCTTAATCTCCCTCTTACCACTGACTTTAGACTGCACATATTATTCAGTCAGCAAGAAAACAACCAACCTGCTAGTGTACTTGTTAGGAAAGAATTGGGAAGTGAGAGAGGACTGACTTTTCTATAGAATATTCAAATGAATCAAGTCTGCCCTCATGTGGTTGTTAGTTTAGTCTACAGTCTAGTTTAGTGTCCTTTGACCTTTTTGTGTGCTTGTGTTTCTCTCCAGTGATCATGAGGGTGGAAACGTCAGCGCGCACACTAGTCACCTGGTAGGCAGTGCCCTATCTGACCCCTACCTCTCCTTCAGTGCTGCTATGAATGGCCTGGCCGGACCCCTGCATGGACTGGCCAATCAGGTTTGAGCCTTAATGTGTTTAGAGCTGCACAAGACATATGGTTATGAAATACTAACCAGCTTTGCATTTCTTTCATGCATTTCCTTCTCTGTCCTGTAGGAGGTGCTGGTGTGGCTGACAGCCCTGCAGAAGGAGCTCGGTGGTGAGGTGTCCGATGAAAAAATGAGAGATTACATTTGGAACACACTCAAATCAGGCAGAGTGAGTGCCTTTGCTATGTTTCAATAGGAAATGCATGAACATACAAAAGATAAGGTTACAGAAGGATCAAAATATAATAGATGATTATTAACACTGATTTTTCTCTCTCATATCATTATTCAGGTGGTGCCAGGCTATGGCCACGCTGTGCTGAGGAAGACAGATCCCCGCTACACCTGTCAACGCGAGTTTGCCCTCAAGCACCTTCCCAATGACCCCATGTTCAAGCTGGTAGCTCAACTCTACAAGATCGTACCCAATGTGCTTCTGGAGCAGGGCAAGGCCAAGAACCCCTGGCCCAATGTAGATGCACACAGCGGAGTCCTGTTGCAAGTAAGACACCAGAAATCAGCCGATAATACATATAAGGCTCATTGACGTGCATATTTTTGTATTAGAGTTGTCAAAAATACCGACTTTGGTACCAAGTCAGTACTGAAATTTAAAAAATGTGATGCTTTAAGTGCTGTTGAGCGGATTCGTAAACACCCCTGATTGGCCATTGTGTTCACACGCTCAACAGATGTCTGCGATTGGCTACAATGATCAACGCACGGAAGCGTTTGAAAGCCACAGATGTTTGAATTTGAAAGCGGGAGTATTTGAAAGCAGGCGTCCATCAGTGGACTGGTCTGCGATAGACGCCTGCTTTCAAACGCTAGCTTGTATATCTGTGCAAGCGCTCGGTGAAGAGCGTCATTGACTATTTACAACATGTTTTTGAAGCATTGATCTTTGTAGCCAATCACAGACATATCCGATAAATGCATGAACACAATGGCCAATCAGAGGTGTTTACGAATCCGCTCAACAGCGCTCAAAGTGTCACATTTTTAAAATTTCAGTACTGACTTGGTACCAAAGTCGGTATTTTTGACAACTCTATTTTGTGTCCATGTGTATTATTTCCTTGTAAATTAATTTGATAAATTAATGGCACACATCACTTTATTCTATAAAACCTATTTAGTTTGAATTCATTTTAGTACATTTAAATACATATTTTATGTTTTGTTATCTTAAACCCCCAAAATGTCAGGTGGTGCAACTGTCTGAACAAATGAACAGACTAAGAAAACTATTTAAAATTGGTAACTATGGTATCATTTTAGGTTTGAAACCTTTTATATAAGCAAATTTTATAAATATCAGTAGTTTTAAAGCTGTTGAGATCATTGAAAAACTTTTGTCCAGCAATTTGTATATTCTCAAATGTCAGGGTGGCACAACTGCAAACATGGCTCTTTTATTATGAATTGACAAGGTAATAACAGTATGCAACATGATAATGCATCATCTATCTAGAGGACCCCACATGATAAAGGTTTATATATCTCTACAACTACATATATACATATAACTATTTGGTTGTACCGCCTGACATAAAAACAGTCAAAAAATTGTATTTAACAACTGAAACTTGTTTAAACACTTTCATGACTCAAAAATACGCATTACATCACTTTTTAAAAGATATTAAAAAAACACATTTTTTGAAGCTTTGTCAGTGACCCATAAATATGATTAAAAGATGATCTGTGGCATTTTAGTACAGATCTGTTTAATTTTTGTTCAGTGCCTCTAAAATATCTTGTATTATTTATATGTAATGTATATTAAATTTTTATATACTTTAAAAAAATACTTTTTATTTTACAATAACATAAAAAAACAACTAATATAATTATTTTATTTATATTATTTATAATTTTATTTAAACCTATATTTAACCTTTATCCCATTGAATATTTGGCTGCACTATGAAATGTTCCCTTTTTCCACTTTTTCTATTTGTACAGTTTACGTCGATTTTTCTGTTGAAATCATCTCATATTTCTACTCTTGTGTTTTGCAGTATTATGGCATGACTGAGATGAACTATTACACAGTGTTGTTCGGCGTATCCCGGGCTTTGGGCGTCCTCGCCCAGCTGGTGTGGAGCAGAGCGCTTGGCTTCCCTCTGGAGCGTCCCAAGTCCATGAGCACGGACGGACTCATGGCACTTGTTGGGGCAAAATCTGGCTAGAGAGGGAGAGACCATGCCAGCGGAGTGACAACAGGAAAGGGAGGAGCTTAAACTATTAGAAACAAGCCTCTGGGCTAAGGGATTTAAAGAGACAGTACACTTTTAAATTTCATCTAAAAAGGGCCTTTATTAATATTAAAACGTCAAGATTACTCGTCCCATTTACACACTTATTAGTCTATCATTCCCAAAACCACATTTACAGCTACTTTTTTCACGGGAAATGTGTAGACAAATTACACAATCATCACTTGTGATTGCTCCTCTTCAGTTTTCCCGCATTTCTTGCCAGTTTTTCTGACCATCTTGAATGATGCAGCTATGGATGTAGTGGGGTGGTATGATGGAGAAGGGTGTGTTATTGTCCAAGAACACAGCCGAGAGCAATCTTCCCAGAAATCACTTCTCTCCTATTTAAACTAAGAACGACCATTTAATACTAGTTAGTTCACCTAGTATGTAAATAAACCCTTTATCCTCAGCTGTCACACCAACCATTTCAGTTTTAGTCTTGTACTTTTACTCTCCCGAGATCAGATGTTCATTTGAGCCTCTGTTTGTATGAGGAAACGAATCGTCAAAGCCCTGCTCTGAGCCTGTCCGATAATTCGACAAAGTTTGACTAGGCGTTCCTCTAGCTAACATCCAGTTTCTCCTTGTAAGAGCACTCCATGGCGGCAAAACGGTCCTCTCTCAATAGAATTGATTCTATGAGTTCAGTTCAACTTGGGAAGCTTGTATATTTGTTTAAAAGGGTACTGCCCCTTTAAGTTATCTCTCATATTGCTCTCTGACTTCAACCAATCGTCTTTATCTTCCTGTCTGTTGTTTGGACGCACATGTGGTGCCCTTTTTATTTAAAATAACCAGTCCTTCCAATTTTTTTCTCCTTTATTTCATCAGTGGACATTGGCTTTGATTTGTTAAAGATTTGTGTCATTCACACAAATTATTGTAGTCGCAGGTGATTCGCGTACCAACTTGAGAGCAAGTCGAATTTGTGGCGTTTATTTTTATGTTCATCCAAGAGCGTTCAAAATCTGCTAACTTTTTACCTGTTTAGAGTTTTAGTTTCCTTTTTTTTTTTTCCAGTGTTTTGAAGAACGATGTCTTGTATAAAGAGAAAAGCTGTCATTTTGTGTAGGCATACATAATTTGTGGTTTTATTTATTCATGTAAATATAGTTTGAATGTATGAACTGCATATCAAAATAGTGTCTCACCATCCCTGTAAGTCATCAAACTACTTACTATAATCATAACCATCTATAATGACTCACTTAACTCTTTATTTTAAATAAACTATACCTTTAATATAATTTAAAACATGCCTTGTACATGAGATCGTCTGCTGTGGTGCACATGGGTCTTGCTCTCTTGCACGCTTGCTCTCAGGTTGTTTTTTGGATGATCTAGCAGCTATTTAGGCTAGTCAGTCCATAAGCACTCCAATGGCACTTTTTCCCCATCATTATCTTCTTTGCGTATAACCCCACTCGTCTAATTGCGTGAGAATATTTTTCTGGTTTGCCGTGTCCTTTTCCAGTGTGACTGTTTTCATCATGATGTATGTGATTGGGTTATGCTCCGTCAGGTTAATTTAAATAATGAGGTGTGTGAATATGGAGATAATTGGTTGAAGTCGGATCCACCAGGAAAAAATGGGGAGGGGAACAAGAAAATGGGGTTCAAATGAGATTGATTGGGGAAAAGAAGCTTAGGTGAACAAAAAATGAAAAAAATGGGAAAACTTGACAAAAAAAGAAAACCAATAAATGTTTTTAACAAACACTTGAGAATTGTTCTTCTTTTCAACATGAAACACTTTCACTGTCTTTTATATGCACAAGATTATACTGATATTAATCAAATTTGGTCATATTCTACCATTCAGCTGTCCATAATGTAATTGCCAATGTAAACATATTAACCCAAGCCGATATTCTGGTTACTAGAAACCCAAATAGGGTTTTTTTTTGTGGTTCAATGAAGAGCCTTTAAAGGTGCCCTAGAATTTAAAATTGAATTTACCTTGGCATAGTTAGAGTTCTGTACATGGAAATGACATACAGTGAGTCTCATACACCATTGTTTCCTCCTTATGTAAATTTGATTCGTGCAAAAGACCACTGAAAAACAGGCGAATCTCAACATAACACCAACAGTCGGGATCATTAATATGTACGCCCCCAACTTTTGCATATACCAGCCCATGTTCAAAGCATTAGACAAGCCAGTATTAACATCTGGAGCTGCATAGCTGAATCATCAGACGTTCTGCAGGTATTGTGAAGCAAGCAAGGACAATAGGTGGAGCGATAATAACTGACATGATCCATGATATTTGTAAATTGTCTTTCTAAATGTTTCGTTAGCATGTTGCTAATGTACTGTTGAATGTGGTTAAAGTTACCATTGTTTCTTACTGTATTCACGGAGACCAGAGCCATGTCGTTATTTTAATTTTTAAACACTTGCAGTCTGTTAGCTGTAGCATATTATCAAACTCATTCAGAATTAAATGTAAACATCCGCAAAATAAATACCATACTTACATGATCTGATATGCTGCATCACGAACACTTTGTAAAGATCCATTTTGAGGGTTATATTAGCTGTGTGAACTTTGTTTATGCAATGTATTATAGAGTTGCGAGCTTGGGGGCGGGGAGCTCGAGCATTTAAAGGGGACACGCACTGAATCGGCACATTTTTAATTACGCCCCAAAATAGGCAGATAAAAAAATCTATGGGGTATTTTGAGCTGAAACTTCACAGACACATTCTGGGGACACCTTAGACTTATATTACATCTTGTGAAAAAGGGTTCTAGGGCACCTTTAATGTCCAAAGAAGTTTTTACATCTCACAAAAGGTTCTTTAGATTCTAAAATTGGTTCAATGAAAGGTTCTTTGTGGAACTTCTATGTCATTGCTGTGCTGGTGTATCGCTTTATTCATATTTTTCATGTAATTGGAATATCTACTCTAAAGGAATATCCATTAATATTTGCGCATGCTCAGTTTAAAGTAAATCTGGGTGCTGTTTGATACAGGCAGTTTAAACAAGTCAAACAGAAATGCCATTTTTCGATAGCTTTGGATATCTAAACTGCTTTTTTTTTTTAAAGGAATAAAATCTTAACCAAAATATAGGTGATAGTTCACCCAAAAATTAAAACTCTGTCATTTACTCACCCTCATGTCATTCCAAACCTGTACAACTTGCTTCCTAATACGGACGAACATTGGGAACCAAAAAACTTGAGCAGTTTTGTTATTGGTAACTAACGTTAGGCTTTCTGCGATAGTCGGTGTTGACGGTGTTCAGCAGTTACATCACTTGTCCACCGCCATTTTGATTTTTTATAAGTAATTTAGAATGATTAAAAACTGAACGCGTCTGCTAAATGCAGCGCGAGCTGAACAAGAGTCGCAGCACAGACCAGCAGCAGGAGTCAGATTTAATTTATCACGAGAGTGAAGAGCTGACAAGATATGGCGTAAGATTTTTGCAGTATTTTGGATTTAAACCCAGTGCTAATAGGGAACCTGCAAATGATTAGTGGTGTTTTTCATTAAAAATAATAATAAACACACCATTCAAGCAATTGTTGCCCCCAAATTGGCGCTAATTTGAAAAGTGAAAGTAAAATGCGCACCGGCTGCACGTGCATTCATGAATACTCAACTTCCGAATGAACTGAAAATGCTTGCTCTTCTCCTCACCGTTATGAATGCCCATGCGGCATTTACTTTTGCTTTCAAATTAGCACCAATTCGGGGTGCATTTTGATTTCGAATTAGCGATTTAAAAGCGAGGTGCAAAAGGGAACATCCCATCCCGGTGATAGTGGTGTTGGGAATTTTCTCACCATCAACTTAGTTGACATGTAGTTGCAAAGTTACTTATAGTTAGTAGAAGGTCTAAAGCGGACCATCGAAATAAAGTATAACCCAAAATCTTATTAAATAATACTGTAATAGTATATAAATACCAACACTGCATTGGAGCCCATTGACTTTAACGATCAACCAAAAACTAAAAACCCACAGGCATTTCTTAAAATATCTTTTATGTTCCCTAGGAGAAACAAAGTCATACAAGTTTGGAATGACATGAGGAGGAGTAAACGATGACACGATTTTCATTTACGACAGTCTGGTCTTTCTTTAATGGATTGGTTTATTGAAGTTCAGTTTTAATGGTGAATTTTTTAGTAAAGGTCGGCATGGGAAAGATCTCAGGTCAGGGCAACATGAATAAGAAACTCCACTATAGTCTCTCATGCTGTTATAAATACATGACCCAGATACCACCACCTTACTCAGATTTCCTCAACCTCCACTGCCAGCTTCACTTTGTATTCTTTTGTTCCCTGGTGTTCACCACTATGTTTTCACAAGTACTCATCTATCTCCTCAAAGGTGAGTCAGTTGTCCTACATGTGCTACTACTTGACAAAAAAAGGGTCAATGCATATCCATATCCAAATCCAATATGTTGTACTTCAGAGTACAAGCAGTTCAAGTAAAACAGACACAAAATATGTTTTGAAATAAATGTATATATATTCTCAAATTAAAAGAATGCTTGTGCAAGATTATAACACTGACAACAGTTAAGGTTTAGAGAACAGATAACATTCATTTCAGAGAGAATTTGTTCCTAAAACTGTGCTCTTCTTGCTCTTATGAAGCACGGATCATCTCTTTGGTTGTTATTCACAGTTGTTCAACCAAACATTCTCACTTAACAGACATTTAACAAGGTCTTTTTTATGATAACACCCTAGAAATCTACTGATGGCGACGTTATTTCCACGGAAGACTGTTAGACGGGTGTTTGACACAGCACGGATAAATGATCAATCGACATCTCGACAATTGCAATGTTATTTGAAGTCATTTATAAATGCCATGAGCTCTTAGATAAGGCATTGAAATGGCTAAAAATAAAATCTCATAAAATAACCGTTCAAAAAAAGAAAAGTTCGCTATGCTTGATGCTTTGCCAGCTCATACTGTAGCTTTCTGAGAAATCACAATACATGAATAAAGTAGTGTTTAAACAGATATTAATGTAGCAACAAAACAAAAATGGCACAGTCTACATGAACAGGCACAAACTGGGATCACTATTAGGGGAAAAACAGGCCGACTTCTTTGGATTTCTCCAAAGCCCTGAGTTTGCATAAATGCATCCAAAGAAAGCAAAAGCATGCTAAATATAATTCTACCTTCATTACAATACACTACTTCTATAAACAAAGTTTTTTTGTTGTCTATAAGGATAAATATTTAGGTGGGAGAAATATTTGACATCACTCTAATTGTATAATTTATTTTTATTATATTTACAGTTGTGATCAAAGTCACAAACCTCGAGTGTAACTTCTTCAGATGAATATTCTAAATTCAGTGCAGTGTGAAAGTCAAGTAGGTCATTGTAAGCGTGTTCAAATTCAAGCATTTTGAATTCTCACTATATTCAAATCTAGTTGTATAAAGACTCATTTTAAAAGGAATATTCCGGGTTAATCCGTGCCTTTCGCATTCTGTTGATTAGCACCGAAAATAATATAGAATTAAAACCGTAAAATACGTCAAAGCTGCGCATTTGCAGTGGGGCAAGTAAACAATGGTTGTGCTGTGTGTTTTATTGTTTGTTTTTAAAAACGGTTACAAACTGGAAATTTTTTTTTTGTGGTAATCAACAGCGTGCGACAGATTTCACCTAAAACATTCCTTACAGTTTCAGTAATAAGTTCTTCAGATTTGGCCCCAACAAACCCATAGCAAGAAAGAATATGTAAACGAGATGAAACCCTAATGAAACATCCAAGTGTTTGCTCCTCAACTCTTCCCATCCAGAGCTGCAATATTCAATTAATCTTCATTCACAGTCAAAAAGCAACCAAAACAAAACATGTTTAAGGTGCAATACCTCAAATGAACTGAAATATTGTCTAAAAGTAAATGGTATCCATCATACCATCCCAACGTATTCTAGTGATGTGATTTGTCATGCGAGTTTTGTGAGTTCCAGATGTAGACGAGTCCAGTGTGGTGATGCACCTCACGTTTGATGGACCTCGTGAAACATGAGCTCACGGGGTATCCTCGTCTCGGGCCCGTACATTTTGCACGCTCTCCGCTCAAATGCGGCCACCATCTGCTTCACCACCTCGTCGAAAAACACAGTTGCTAACTGCGAATGCAGCAGTGAACGGAACTCGAACGAGATCTGGGGGAAGCCAACGACATCCAGAGAGAGAAAGAGAAGAGATTACAGACATGGTAGCTTTACTTTCTAACAAGCACTGACTCTTTGATATAAAACATCACTTAAAGGTGGTACAGAGGATGTTTTGTTTTATACATTTTTGCAATATTACTTGAAACTGTCTTTACTAACTGATAAAAGACTTTATTAGGTGCACTGAAAGGAATATTATTAATATACATCATCTGTGCACGAGGTAGGGCCTTAAAAACATCAGCCAATCGTTTACGCGATAAATCTATAAAAAATATCTTAATTTGTCTTATGTGTTTGGAACGACATGAGAAATGTAGAAATTTCCATTTTAGGAGGTTCACAGAAAGTTCTGAAAACTTGTCAGACCTAGCAACAGTAACCAGCTTAGCGAAGAGTTAACTGGATGCAAATGGTACTTACAGAGAAGTCTACTGTACATGTGCGAGGATAGCCAGGAATACCAGGACTAAACCGCCATATTGTCTCTAAGTGATTGAAGAGTTTACCATCCGAACACACCGCCTGAAACAGGATGGGGTGAAATATAATTAGTCATGAATTTGTTTCAGTGATGGCACTGAAGGTGTTGTAAAGCACACAGGATGACTTACTTTGACGAGATGTGGACGGACATGGCTTATCATAGAAGTGTAGCGTTCAACAACCGGAGGGAAGCCCACTTCCAGCTGGGCTTTGGCATGACCGGCCCTTTTCATGATGGTTTGGGACTTTTTACACCATGGTACAAAGTGTTTGTAGTCATCCACATTGGCTACCACATCGTACATTTCTTGCATCGAGAACCTAAAGACCAAAACACAGGTAAACCTTTACAATTTCAAAATTAAGCAGAATCTCAAATAAATACAAATACGAACAATAAAACAGTGTTGTTACTGTTAAATGGGGTGGTTGATTATGATTTCACTTTTTTAACTTTAGTTAGTGTGTAATGTTGCTGTTTGAGCATAAACAACGTCTCCAAAGTTACAACGCTAAAAATTCAATGCAAAGAGAGAGATTTTCTTTTACAGAAATCGCTTTTAAGGACTACAACAAACGGCTGGTTGGAACTACAGTGAGCTTCTTCCTGGGTTAGTGACATCACAAACCCCAAAATTTACATAAACCAAGTACCAAGTACCACCCCCAAGAACACGCAACAAAGGGGTGAGGCCATGCTGCTTTAGGGAAGAGGAAGAGTTGTTGTAGTAGAGTGTTGTTACTATGCTGTCATTTTACGCCGGAGTGCTTCACAAACGAGGATAAATTCAACACTAGATTTGCACAAAAGATTAACGTGACGGCACATGCTAGTTGATGAGTTGAATCAACTCCACAACAACTACATAAATTTATCCACTAACCATTCAGAAACGTCCAGTTTCATTCTAAAAGTTGTAACTTCTTCCTGAGTCTCTCCATCAGTGTCCGACTCCGGTTTGAACAAAGTAAGGCTGAAAACTGTTACTGACAATCCTCATTTTGGCTGCGTGAGATTCTCCAGCTTTGTTGTTGTTGAGCAACTGAAGCACGAGCTGTTAAAGCTCCGCCCTCTTTTTGGAAAGCAGGCCGGGAGCAGCAGCTCATTTGCATTTAAAGGGACACACACAAAAACGCTGTTTGTTTTTTTTTGTTTACACCGAAATAGGGGCAAATTAGACAAGCTATAATAAATGATCTGTGGGGTATTTTGAGCTAAAACTTCAGACACATTCTGGCGACACCAGAGACTTATATTACTTCTTGTAAAAGGGGCATAATAGGTGCCCTTTAACAAAAACTAAAAGGATTAAAAATTGTTTTCATTAATTGAAATAAAGCATAAATAAAATAATCAAATTAGATATGCTGCCTTGGTGACTAACTGAAATAAAACATGTTTAAGGTGAAGTAATCCTGTGTCAGGATAATACTAAAAATAATACTGCAATAAAATACACAAAAGATGCAGCTATTTTTGCACAATACAAAATGCTATAAATGTGTCTTTTACTTATTTATTGCTTTTATAGTATTTTATTTTTGGTATTGTATTTTATTTTTATTGGTAGTAGTAATATTTACTTTGATCAGTCATATTTTATTTCTGTATGCATGTCCCTGACTGTAATAGGTCTATGTTTACACCTGCCCCGCCTGCACTTTACTTAGGGAAGGGTCGAGGTCAACTTACCCTAGTATTCTCCTCTCTGAATACTCTTTTCTCTTTTTGGTGAGGCTGATGAAAGATCTCCTGTGAGGAGTGGGAGTCAAATCCACTTCAGAGAGACAGAGAGTGCGAGGATAGCGAGTCATCAGGATCCCGCAGGAGGACAAGTGTCTGAAAAAAGAGGACAAATGAGACACAGGGTTCTGTTAAATACAGTGCATGCAGTACTGTGATGGTACAAGAATGGCCTGCGATGGTCCTACCATTATACTATGTAACCAAATGTTTAGTATATTCATATATTTTCATGGAACTAGCATGATGCATGTCCACAAAACATTGTATTCTCAAGCTTCCCCCAACCATGGTAATCATAGATTCCTCCAAAATACTATAGTAAATTCATGTTAGTACTGTAAAAATCATAATAAATCGCCTAGTATAAGAATAAAAATCTGTTAGAATCTGTAATAATTATTGAGGTATTGAAACTATGGTACATTTATCTAATTGCAACCATATTATAGACCACACATACAGAAGTGTAATAAATCGGAATAAAATGGTCACCATTAAAGGGTTAGTTCACCCAAAAATGAAAATAATGTCATTTATTACTCACCCTCATGCCGTTCCACACCCGTAAGGCCTTCATTCATCTTCAGAACACAAATTAAGATATTTTTGATGAAATCTGATGACTTAGTGAGGCTTGCATTCACAGCAATGACACTTCCTCTCTCAAGATCCATAAAGGTACTAAAAACATATTTAAATCAGTTCCTGTGAGTTCAGTGGTTCAACCTTAATATTATAAAGCGACACAAATACTTATTGTGCGCCACAAAAAACAAAATAACGACTTTTCAACAATATAGTGATGGTCCGATTTAAAAACACTGCTTCGGAGCTTTACGAATCGAATCAGAGACTCGGATCTCCTATCAAACGTCTAAACGGCTGAAATCACGTGACTTTGGCGCTCCGAGTCACTGATTCGATTCGCAAAGCTCCGAAGCAGTGTTTTGAAATCGGACCATCACTATATTGTTGAAAAGTCGTTATTTTGTTTTTTGTGGCGCACAAAAAGTATTTGTGTCGCTTTATAATATTAAGGTAGAACCACTGAACTCGCATGAACTGATTTAAATATGTTTTTAGTACCTTTATGGATCTTGAGAGAGGAAATGTCATTGTTGTGAATGCAGGCCTCACGGAGCCATCAGATTTCATCAAAAATATCTTAATTTGTGTTCTGAAGGCCTTACAGGTGTAGAACGACATGAGGGTGAGTAATAAACGACATTATTTTCATTTTTTGGGTGAACTAACCCTTTAAAATAAATAAAGCTTTTTATACTTTACATTTCCAACATAATTACATTCTGCGGTAATAACTAACTATGGTATTTTAGCGGAAACTTTAACGTTACCATGGTAATTTTGTGTGTGGGGGGGGGTTTCCACCTCGTTTTGTTCAGCGATGCGACACGTCAATCATTCAACAAAAGCCTCTTATGCGGTGTGTATATAGTATTTGTATGTTTATATAATATATTCCATAATTCAAACCGGACTGATGAAATGTAAATGCGGTATTTTACCTGATGGACCAGCGCTGTATTCTCTCTCTGCATTTAAACGGGCTGCTGGGGCGACACGGACCGACAGTCGCTATTTCCAGAAACTCACTGAACGTCCGAACACCCATCGGGAGCCGCCGGGCGCCTCCTGACACGGCCATCAGTCAAATAGAGTGACCTATCCAATGTGTGGAAAATTATGCCGACTAATCTTCAATAACACGATTAACACAGTAATAAACAAACGCGCGCTGTCATCTCTATGTGGATAAACGAGTCGGCTGTTCTTCAGTGACCAAATCCCCGCTGTGTATCATATTTCGACTTCTAGATAATAATCTACTGAAACAATAGTCCTTTCTCCGGCGATTCCTCCGAAACCGATTGAGGTTAAACCGGTGAAGCTTTCATAAGCAGCCGGTGAGTGGGACACACTGTTCTGATGCTTCACCGCCCGGACAGGTGCAGCTGCCGCCAACTGGACCGGAGGACAGAATGTCACATTAAAACAAATATAATATGATTTAAATTCTAAACTGGCGCATTTTCTTTAAATCATCATAATAAGTGATATATGTAGATAAAAACTCATGACATTAACGAACAGATATTAATAATAGTAATAAGAGGGGTGTCATTTCATTCCAACTCACTAGGGGACGATGTTGTGCGGTTTGAGCACATTTCATAATAAAAGTCTTCTACTTGCGTTCTTATTACATTCATTAAAAAAATAGAAATGTTACTAATTAAAAACTTAATTAAGACTATTATAGTGTTTATTGATATTTTGAATCAGCTTGTATTTTTTATGTTTTTTTTTTTTTTTAGTAATTTTGCTATGTGCTTTTTGGCACTTTTATTTATTTCAGTTTTACTAGTTACGTTTTTTTTAATCTAATATTTTTATTTTATTTCAGCTTTATTTCAAATAACAAAAACGATTTTATAATTTTAAGGTAACAATAACAACACTGTTGAGCACTTGATAAATGCACTTAGAATAATTTATAATTAAAAGTGTAAGCCTTTTCTAATTTCTTATAAGGAAGTCTTTTCTTTGGTCATATTGAATTTAATGATAATAAATCTGCCTCAGTGTCATAACATATATATACTATATATCAAAATATATTTTATTTTATTTCAGCTTTATTTCAAATAACAAAAACGATTTTATAATTTTAAGGTAACAATAACAACACTGTTGAGCACTTGATAAATGCATTTAGAACAATTTACAATCAAAAGTTTTAAATTGTTATAAGGAAGTCTNACACTGTTGAGCACTTGATAAATGCATTTAGAACAATTTACAATCAAAAGTTTTAATTTATTATCTATATAAAAAAGAGATGATAAATCTGCCTCAGTGTCATAAATGCGCATAACAGTGCATGTAGTAGCGCATGTGAAACGCGTACATATGGGATGATGGGTGTTGTAGTTTTTACAACTGCCTGAACTAGTTTCGCAGAAGCGCATGGGTGGTGAAGTGAAAGTCCGTTTGCGTCAAACCTCAAATTTCCGTGTATTCTGCGTTCATGAACTTAAAAACATCTACTGTAATGTCCACACTGAGGGGCGAGAAACACATTTTGAGTGATACAAAGTCCTCGAGTGGGTGAGTTTGTATGTCAGCAGCGTAGCAAGACAGCTAGTAAACTCTTCCTGTGTCAGTTGCTTTAATGCTCCATGTAGTTTTCTAGGTGTCTTCATTATATAGCTAAGCATATCCATTTGTTTAATTATTATTTTTTATCCTAGTCAATTATGTAAACCTTTTCTTGCATTGCAATTAAAAAACTTATATACTAATTTATTCCAGCAACCATTACTCCAGTCTAAAGTGTCACATGATCCTTCAGAAACCATTCTATTTGGTTTTGGTGCTCAGTTATGCTGCCTTCAGGTGCTCTCGGAATTATCGTGAATGCGAGTTTCCTAGGTAAACATTGCACATGAACGCCCTCCCATTTCGAATCTTGAGTGCTCGTAATCACGACTTCAGAAGTGGGAATTATCAAATTTCCGATAGCACGTGAAGGCAGCATTATTGGTGCTCAATTATTAATAATAGTTTTTTTTTAGCGTTCTCTGATGAATAGATAGTTAATTGAACAGAATTAATTTGAAATAGAAATCTTATGTCACATTATAAACATCTATATTATGTCCTTGCTTTTTTTAATCTTCAAACTTTTGAATGATAGCGTATCACTAAACAATGATAATATTAATACTAAATTGTGATAATATTTCACAATATTATGGTTTTTACTGTATTTTTGATCAAATAAATACAGCCTCGGTGAGCATAAGAGACTTCATTGAAAAACAAAAAAAATGGAAATTAAATGATTTATGACTGAATGCCATTAATTCACTTTATATTGTTGTATTTTCATATAGCAATATGGATTCCGTACATTGCAACTGGAATGGAGCAAAAAGTGACCAGATATCCACTAGGCCTAGACCCATGTCAGACACCTTATCCAAACTGGCTCAATTCATCACTTGCATTGAGTACAAACCAAAACCACAGACGTCTTCCTCCATCCGCAAAGACTGCGTCCAAGAATTCTCCGAACTGAATGCCCTTGTGCATCAGCAGGAAAGAGAGCAAGTCCTACAAAAGCTCCATTGCTGTCAAAGCTGTGGCCAAAAGTTTGCTTTGCTCTCTAGTTTGCAGCTACACAAGTGCCCTGGTGTCACATCTATGTGCCAGACATGCAGAGGGAAACCGGCAATGAGTTCTTCGTGCCCTTCCTGCGGGACCGAACCTTCAGGCCCACGTCGCCCAGAAGATCCCTTCTATCCAGACAACAGCCCCTATGCGTGCGCCCCATGCGGGCAAGCCTTCAGCCACAAGCAAGAGCTGCTGTACCACCAGCAGGCCGGAGACTGTCAGCCTGCAAAGACTCTCAAACCTCCTTCACCTTCCTACGCCTCCTTGCCACCATCTCACCCAAGCGCCAGCGCGTCTCTCCCTTCATGCACTTTGTGTTCCAGAACGTTCCGTTCTACTGCTGGACTTTCCTGCCACATGCGATTTTCCCACAGTCATACGGAAAGCAGCACGAAGGAAAAGAAAGTTTTCCTCTCAAGTACATTTCCATGCCGTTCCTGTGACAAATCATTTACTAAGACATCACTGCTCCACCGGCACAGGAAAGAGGAACACCGGCGCGAAATAAAGGTGAGGAAACCGCAGAGGAACTCTGTGAAAGCTACCAGGCAAAGGCGGAAAGGTGAGACATATCCATGCCTCCACTGCGGAAAAGAGTTCCTGCACCATCTGACGCGCTGGGCGCATTTCAAACACTACACCACTCACCATCAAACCCACCTCAAATTAAGTGCCAAATCAGCTAGTGCTGACGCAGATGAGTTCCACCCAAAGGCAGCTAAGAAGCTCATACCTTCCCAAGAAAATAGACCAAAGAGAGGTAGGCCGAGGACCAAAAATCTACCTGCTTTGACTGAAACCGAGCAAGAGGACGAAGCGGAAAGGGATAAGCAGGATGACAGCGATGAAGACGAGGAAACCGAGTTTCCTTGTACGTCATGCGATCAGGTCTTTAGCTCCAAAGCTGCTCTGCGTGTGCATGAGGAAGTCCACGAGGAAGTGCCTAAAGAAGTTCATCAACCGGCCGACACGTGCAGGTGTTGTAGTGTGTGTTCAGGTGGGATTCCCCTCTCTGAGATTCCAGAAGATTGTGAAAAGAAAGTCTATCACTGTGTGCCATGTGCCGAGGCCTTCGTAGCCCTGAACACTTTTCTAGAGCACTGCCAGAAACATCTCGTGCGTGAGAATGAAGATGAATTCAGTGATGACTGAAAGAGTTTCTTCCTTTTTTAAAAAAAAAAAAAGAAATGGTTCACTCAATTATTTTCCCTCATTTTTTTTCTCACAGAAAATTCTTAAAGAGCCATTGCATATATTTAGACAAAATGCACCATTAAAGTGCTTCAGAAACTATTGGTGCATTTCAAAGAAAAAGCTAAAAGCATATGGGTTTTATGACATGACGGTGAGTAAATAATTACAAAATTTTAATTCTTGGGTGAACTGATCCTTTAAAGGGATTGCTGACCTAAAGATGAAAATTCTGTCACCATTTACTCGCCCTCATGTCGTTTTAAACCTGTATGCATTCATTTCTTCTGCTCAACACAAAAGAAGATATTTTGACGAATGTTAATAACCAAACAGTTTCGGTTTCCATTGACTTCCATTGTTTTTTTGTGTATACAGTAATAGTCACTGGGAACTGAAACTGTTTATTTACCAACATTTTTCAAAATAGAGTTGTCAAAAATATCGACTTTGGTACCAATCGGTACAGAAATTTAAAAAATGTGGTGCTTTGAGTGCTGTTGAGCAGATTCGTAAACACCTCTGATTGGCCATTGTGTTCACGCGCTCAACAGATATGTCTGTGATTGGCTACAATGATCAATGCACGGGAGCGTTTGAATTTAAAAGCGTTTTGAAAGTGGGAGCGTTTGAAAGCAGGCAGCTGATAGACGCCTGCTTTCAAACGCTCCCGTGTGTATCTGTGTAAGCGCTCGATGATTGATGTCTATTTACAACATGTTTTTGAAGCGTTGATCATTGTAGCCAATCACAGACATATCTGTTGCTCAAAGCATCACATTTTTAAAATTTCAGTACCGACTAGGTACCGAAGTCGGTACTTTTGACAACTCTACTTCAAAATATGTTTAGAACGACATGTGGTTGAGTAAATGATGACAGAATTTTCATTTTTGGGTGTACTGTCTCTTTAAGGGCATGGAAATTCTTCTGCAGATGCTTTAGGCTATCAGGAATTACATTCATCAGGCATTTTTGATTTGGGTAAACTGTCTAAATACTATCAGTATTGTACAGATTTTGATTTCTGTGGTTCATGAGGTATAATGTTGTATGGTGTAAACAGGATAACTCACTCCTACTACACTGAGCCAAACTGCCTGACAAATAATAATGGCAAGCCAATATTATTTTGTCAGATACGGGTACTCAAATAAAACCACTTCTACTCACAGCGAAGTTCTGCTCTAGGATGTTTTTCCATAATTTCACACAGACCTAGAATACATATATCCATTAAATTACTGTGAGAATATGGTGATTAGATTTTTTTTTGACACATACACATACATCTCTTCTGTTTCCTAAATGGCCAGTGCCTGTGCTGAAACAAAACCAGCTAAATTAATGTGCTTGTTGTTGTCTGTCAAGTTGGGGGGACATAATATCTTTGGATCTGTGAGATTTGGCTACTGAAGTTTTGCAGTTTCTACTCAAGCATTGTGAAATTTCTGTTTGTATTTCATAAAGGAAACAAAATAAGCTTTTTTCTTAAAACATTTTATAGTCAAAATATCACAGTCTGAGAATTTCTGTTTCAAAATCATAGGTTTGCTGCTGAACACTGTGCATAAAATCTAACATGTTAATTTGTAGAAGCATAGAACGGATATTAGCGTGTTTTATATACATTATATTTTATGCTATCATACCAAATGTTGCAAGTATAACTTCATTACTTTCTTTCTAGATATATACAGGAGAATAAACGATGTGCAGAAATGAGACCTCAGATCTGTCTCAGGTGAATCTTGTAAAGGAAAAGAGTCAATTTTACTGCATTTTTGGTTAATTTCTTTATCAGTGGTTGTTAACCTTTATTAATATTCATTTGTTTCTGATGTTTTATGTAACACTTCTAACATTTTGTTTTCCTGACACCAAATGGGCCGCAGTGATTTTTTTTCAGCTTTTTCTTCTTCTTTTTTTGCACTGATCTCTCTTTTGTTTTTGTCTTTAAACACTTTAAA